>PVJA010012357.1:0-52234 GCA_004027025.1 Myocastor coypus | reverse complement strand
TGGGGGGGGGGGAGAAGGGGACAGAGTGTTCGATCAATAAAGGATGGCTGTGACATTAGCCAGGCCATCAGCTGAACAACCTAGCTGGGTATTCGGGGCTTCATTTTTCAACCTGGAGCGCGTAACACTGTGGTACTGGTACTGGTTTCTTAGGGACTATGCTCGAAGCGAGTTCCAAAAGCTTGGAGCACTGGGACGTAACAGGGCATGTGCCTGAAAATTCTAGAAACTCTCCCCCCTTTAATAAAAAGGTGTGCTCCTCTGTGTCTGGTTAGGCTGATCTCCTGTGTCACAGTCCTTGGGCCTAGGGTGCCGTGTTTGCTTGCTGCCTTGTTGCTGAGACATGGCCTGCATTTTGAAGGCACGCTGACACTGTAGGTTCCGGGCCACAGAACCTAGGCCTCCGTTCCTGAGCCTCCCTGCTCCCTTGAGGTAGGCTGTGAAAGGCTTTGCCAGTTGGGGACTTTGCATGAGTGGAAACGCAGCAGCTGCGGCCCTGGGCATGGCCTCTCTCCTCCCGCGTGGCACTTGGGAGCCGGGTCTCGTCCTTTTCCTGCGACTGGGGCTGAGTCATCCTTGTCACCCCAGCAGGCCATGTCGGAACCTAACGCGCTTCGCTCGTCCACCCTGCTCTGATGGGCAGGATGTTGCTGCTGCCAAGACGGTGTTGGCAGCTGGGGAGACGGGAGAGGGAGTGCGGCCTCCTGCAGGGCTCTGGGTGTCACCCAGAGCTCTCTCAGAACTCTCCCTGCTGCTTCTCTGGGTCCTGGTTTATCCGAGCGCTGAAGCAGGAGACAGTGATGGGCACGAGGGTCTGCAGGAGGGAGGTGCGGGGCACAGAGGCCCCCGGCTTCCCTGTGAGCAGCATCCCGGGCCTGTGTGGCGGCTGATGTCTTCCCGGGGCGCTGGCATCCTACACAGGAGCCCTTGTCCGCGGCTTCTGTACCGGGGCTGTCACAGGACAGTCTGCGATGCCTGGAGATGTTTGGGCATCACAAGCAGGGACACAGAGGCACAGCCAAGCATGCTGTCGTCATGCGGTGGCCTTTACCCCGAGAACCGTCACCCCACCAGGACACTGAGGCTGGGGAGCTTCAGTCTCCACGGCGCTCTGGGGTCCCTCAGAGACCCTTCTTCCCCAGCCTCTCCCTGGCTCTTTCCTGTCAGCTTCCCCAAGGCTCTTGCGCCCAGATGGGCCACGCCAGGTGCAGTGTCACCCTTACCTTCTTCTCTGAGTCGCCAGCAGCTCCGTGTCCTGCCCAGGTCCCAGCCCAGCCTGGCTGTGTATGGGCCAGATTCTGGTAGCCCCCGCCCCACACCCCCGCAGGTCTGCCCTGCTGTCCATCCTGGCCTGGTGCCACAGCCCAGAGACAGCACGGGCCTACTGCCCAGGGTAGCACCATGACCTCAGGAGCAGGCGTGGGCCCGTTCTTATATCTGCAAAGTCCTGAGGCCCCGAACAAAACAAACTATAAGGCAGCAGTTCTCAACCTGTGGGTCTCGACCCCAGCGGGGGTCAAATGACCAAAATACAAGGGTCGCCTAAAGCCGTCGGAAAATGTTACTTATTTGGAATTACAGTTTTGAAGTAGCCATCAAAATTATTTTTTTGGTTCGGGTCACTGCAACATGAGGAACTGTATTATGGGGTCACAGCGTTAGAAAGGTTGACTGCTGTAAGGGCTGGGGAGCTAGCTCAGTGGCATAAGCACCTGTCTGGGCAGTGCAAGGTCCTGAGTTTGATCCCCAACACTAAAATAAAATAAGAAAAAAAAAAGAAAGAAAAGAAAAGAGAAACTGCAGAAAACTTCACTAATGTCTTTAAAGTAAGGGCAATAAATCCACCCCTGTGTTCGCCCATGTGACTCAGCTTTATGAAGCACAAGCTGTATTTTCCAAATAATAGCTCCAAGTGCGTGAGAAGAATAACGCTGTTGTTGCAACAAACTTTGCAAACCCCTGGGGTGTGCGGCTCATGCAGACAGCTGGATTCTCCTGCCTCTCTCTGTTGTCCAGCCTTTGCAATGTGTCACTTTCTATGGAATCTATGTAGAAAATCCAGCCCCACGCAGGAGGGGGACGTCCGTGCCACCCAGGAGGTGGCCCACCGGCTGAGAGACACCACTCGGGGCGTTGGGTTCCTGTCCTCCCCACACCCTGCAGGAGCCTCTTGGCTACCTGGCCAGGCACAGTTTGCACCCTGGAAGCTGGGAATGAGGGGCTTTTGTCACTACTCAACTTAAGTACAACACAAGGAACAGAGGTTAATCTACTCTTCATTAATGTTAATGATGGAAGCTCCTCAGTGGAAACAGATATTTCAGCCTCTAAAAACCTTCTGTGATTACTGTGGAGATACACAGGTACTTCACATGTGCATATTTTTATCATTTATTCTTTAATAAATGTGGTGTTCTACCTCAATGTCAATTGAAAGAACCCCCAATCACACACTGGCCCAGTGGATGCAGACCAGCGCCGCCTGACCCCCAGGCAAGAGGCTGCAAGGGTTGGCATCCTCTGGGCTCACCTGAGTGAGCCTCAGGCCTCAGACCCTGCTGCACTTAGGACCTGTCTCTGAGTTTAAACAGAAGACAGAGACTCAAAACAGAAAGTGACAGCACAGTGCTCCTAAAGACAAAAGCACAAGCTGGACCTAGAGAAGCATCTCTGGGATCCCTGCACTTGGGAGGCTGAGGCAGGAGGATCTTTGTGAGTTCGAGGCCAGCCTGAACTGTATACTCAAACCTTGCCTCCAAAAAAGCAAAGAAGGGCCTGGCGGGATGGCTCAGTGGTCTAAAGCCCCTGCTTGGGAAAGCTTGGGCGGCTTCAGGGACCTCGGTTCGATCCCCGGCACCACATGCTGCGCCAGCCCTGCCCCCGGGGTGGGCTGAGCCGGCCATAAAAATGAGTGAATAAACAGGGGTTCTGAAACAAGAAATAAATAAATAAATAAATAAAAAGCAAAGAAACAAACATGATCCTCCCTGTGGGTCAATATAGTCAATAAGACACGCACTTATCCATTGGTGCCAGTGGGACACGGGACACCATGAGAGCCACGGAAGGGGAGCAGAGAGGCGGAGCTCGCTGACCCGTTGGACATGCAGAGCACCCTGGGAGGAGCAGTGCCTGGGTAGCACCTCGAAGGACAGGTCTCAGTGGAAGGCCCAAGGCTTTCCTGATGCACAGCTCCCTAAAGTAGGCCACCTGGGAAGAACACACACACATGTGCGCACATGTGCACACACTGAAAAGCACTGACAGCACCAATTCCAGCACCCTCTGCTCAAGCCTTATTTCAATACCTGCCATGAAAACCTTGGAAGCTTTAGGGGACAGAAATGATGGGGCTCAGAAATAAAAGCCTCCTAGCTGGCCCTGCAGCACGCACCCTTAGCTCAGAAACCGTAAGCTCCTCTGTGCCAGGGCCGGGGGCCAGGGCACCCCAAGACCTCCTACAGAGCCCCAAGCTGTGTGGAAGGGGTTCTGGAAAGGAGCAGGGGCTGCTGTCACTCAGCCGTCAGCAGAGAGACCTGGGACCTCTGCCAAAGTTCGATAATGACTTCTCTTCTAGCTTTTAAGCATAATGCTGGGTCCTAACCATATCGGAAGTGTACATATACACTTTGCAGGAGATAGGCAAAGACTTAAACATGTATAAAGTTTCAAGCCCACCAAGGGTAGGGAGGGTTTAAATGTTTCAAAAGCTCATTTGGTCAAGGTGGTTCAGCAGTCTAAAGCACCTGCTTAGGCAAGCTTAGGCAACCACAGGGACTGAGGTTTGATCCCTGGCACCACATGCTGTGTCAGCCCCACCCCCAGGGCAGGAGGATGTATTGCCCTGGAAGGAGGGTGCAGGGCACAAGCCTTAGTCCTTGGCACCTTGCCAGTGGCTGAGCCAGCACCCTGCAGGGAGGATCTCAGGATGTGACCTAAGTCCCTGACTTCCTCTTATTCCACAAGAACCCAGTCAGCTCCACACGCCCTGGTCCTGCAACCCCCCTAGGGCACCACCCTAATACTTGGCATCAGCCTCCCTGCCACAGGGCCCTGGGACTTGGACTAGTTCTTTAAGTCACCCCATGAGAGAATTGGACAAGTGGGGGAGGGGGGACAGGTTTTGCAGGAGCAGAATAAAGTGGTTCCCGGCCCAGCCACGAGGAGGCGCAGTTGGGGCTGGGGCTGGGGGACCCTGGAAGCCTAGGGCTTTCTGTGGGGGCTGAGTAGCCTCCCTGCAGTAAACTCTCTTTCCAGGCACGTGTATTGCTTTTCCCTGCTGGGGAGCAGGAGAGGCAGTGGATCCAAGGGATGCAAGATGGGTCCCTTTTCTCTGCCCAGCTGCCACAGGCAGGACCAGGGCAGGCAGTCTCGCAGGTGGTCTGGAAACAGGTCTTAGGGAAACACAGCCCTAGAGCAGGGTATGGTGGTGCACGTCTGTAATCTCAGTACCTGGGAGGCTGAGGCTGAGGCTGAGGCTGAGGCAAGGGAATTGCTCCAATTCAAGGCCAGCCTGGGCGACAAACTTAGTGCAAACCCTTTCGGCCAGAACTGCCATCTTCCAGTAATTTGCCAAAATGGCTAACACAAAAGAACCCGGTATATGTTCTCCAGACCTTTTGGAAAACATGGGTGATTCCTTTGGCCACATACATGCGAATCTACAAAAAGGGTGACATTGTACACATCAGGGGAATGGGTACTGTGCCAAAAGGACTGCCTCACAAACGTTACCATGGCAAAACAGGAAGAGTCTACAGTGTTACCCAGCACGCTGTTGGCATTGTTGTAAACAAGCAAGTTAAGGCAAGATACTTGCCAAGAGGGTGAATGTATGTATTGACCATATTAAACATTTAAAAAGTCGTGATAGCTTCCTGAAAGGTGTCAAGGAAAATGATCAGAAAAAGAAGCCAAAGAGAGAGGTACCTGGGTTTCGCTGAAGGGTCAGCCCACCCCTCCCAGAGAAGCACACTTTGTGAGGACCAATGGGAAGGAGCCTGAGCTGTTGGAACCTATTCCCTATGAACTCGTGGCATAAACTGGGATGTTGCTCTGCCATTCACCACCTAATTGGCAGCTTAAGTGTTCCAGGTCCTATGTAAAATTAAAATCGTCCTTTGTCGTAAGGGTGATTTTCTTAGTTGAAGAAGGTACGTGGTACCTTCTTACCTCAGAAATATTTTAGCAGATTTTTCACTGTAATTGTGTCTGGTCTTCACTTTTCAGTGTTTTTCTTGCTGAGAGGTATTGCTGAGGTATTGTGCAGGTGTATAGCCAAATACTTATAAAATATTTACTATTGGCTTGAAGATCCCAACCAGGGGGAAAAGATGTATCCAAACAAATGGAGGTCACTTCAGAAACAAATATTAAGTCCATTTCAGTTAATTAAATTGTTTAATGTACACCAAAAAAATGAGCTCCAAACCGGCCTGAATGGCACAGTGAGATTTTGTCTCAAAAAAAAAAAAAAAAAAAAAAAAAAAACCACATCCCTGATACCACTGAGGAATGTGTGTATGCCAACGTTCAATGAACAAACGGGGTGGGGGGGGGCTGCTGGGGAGGTAACTCAGTGGTATAAGTACCTGCCAAGGTCCAGAGTTCAATCCCCAATACAAAAAAGAATCAATGAGCAAACGCAGTAGAACTGATTGTGTGTGCCCTGCGCTACCACAGCGTGAGGAAAGCTACCGAGGAAACACCCACACGCATGTGCGCATCGCCGTGGCCCTGCGTGTCTCAAGGGGTTCAGCCCTGTGTGCCTGGGGTGTACACACTTCAGTGATCCCGATGCTTTAAAAGCACTTTGCTTCCAAATGTGGCAGGAGGTAGAGGGGGAGCCGGACCAGAAGCTCCTGAAAGCTCTTGCTGGGCTAGGAGGGGACTCCGGGGCTCCAGAGCCATCCTCGGAGCTGCACTTCGGGTAGATCCCCAGGGTGCCACAGAGAACCCCTAGGAAAACAAGACTAAGAGAACCAGGGTGGACCTGGTGGCCTGGCCTCGCTGTACAAGTGAGCGGCAGCCTTTGCTTCCTGCCCACACCCGGTGAGTGGGGGAGGGGGCACATCCGGGCCCCTGGTCATTTTTTTTAAAACCTGAGAATTCATGGAAATGTATTCTTCCAAAACAAGAGCTCAGCCTGCTGAGAAGAAAGCAGTTCATGTGTCAGTTTTTTATTAGTGTAATAAAGCAGACTGGGTCGTAATGGCCGGAGCGAGTAACCAGGTGGGTGATTAACCCTCCACTTTGAACTAGGCCTTGGCAGCCTGAAAATAGGACCGCAGAAGTCCTTTGCACAGCAGCTGGGCATGACGAGCTGGCAGGGCCTGCAGCTTCTCCAGTGGCGGGGCCTGACCTTTCCCTGGCAGAGAGAAGCTTTCTAGGGGACAAACGTTGCAGTTTCTGGTCCCAAGAGAAACCAAGATGGTGAAAAACCGAGACAAAGTAAGACAGAAGAGACAGCATGCGGGGCTGGAGAGATAGCTCAGGAGCATAAGTGCCTGCCTGGCAAGCACCAGGTCGTGACCAGCCCTTGGCCCCGCACCCCCAAAGCGTCAGCTCGCCGTGAGGCAGCCCTGCAAGGCCCCAGGCGGCCTCTGAAGTGTTCTAGTTTCTCCACGCTCCAAACGCTGAATCATGGGAGGGCTTTCCCTGGCGAAAACAAGGCAAGGCATTTGGAAATCCAGCGTCACGCTAGCCTATCCACCACAGCAATTTCATCTTTGAAAATTCATTCCCACTGGGGCTGAATCTGTCACCAAGGAAGTTCTTACAATAACCCCGTCATTGACGCCAAGCAGGTGTTAAATCCCCAGTTGACAAGTGTCTCCTGCAAGCTGGGTTTCTGTGGGAGCTCTTAGGTTCTGTGGGCGCTGAGCCTGGGCGCCAGGCTGCCCAGGCTTTGTTGTACTGTTTTCCGGTTCTCTTGCCAAGGAATTCAAGCAATGTCTTTGAAGTCTCTTAACACCTGTGACGGGATGGGTGGCACGGCCCCCCGGGTGACTCCCCTTACCTCTGACCCCGGTTGGTATCAAACAGGGATGCAGGCCATGAGATCACAGCCCCCACCCCCAGGGCTGCAGGCACCAACCCCCGCTGAAATCAGCACCTAAATGCTACTGCTGTAGGCAGCTAAATTAGGTAGAAATATTACAGGCAGACAGGGCCAGGCCCTCAAGGAGGCAATGTGGAAGATAGGGTGACTTTGCGACTTTGGAAGAAACAGACACCCCTGCTTTGGGCCAGACCTCAAGACAAAAGAGGAAATGAATACAGTCACACACTTCCCTGGGGATAGCCATCAGGACTGATGTTCTAAATAGGTCATCAGTCACCACGAAAGAGCCTGAACAAGTCACTAACCTGACCCCCAGCAGGAAGAGGCCCTGTCCTGTGACTCGCTTCTCCGTTTGGTACTGGATTTAGTCTATTTTACCTGAGCAATGGCTCCTGTAACCTAATTGGTTGACCATAGTTCTGTCCCACCTCATACCCACCTAAGCGAGTTCCCACGTTCTCTACCACCTTAGACTCCCCTTACCACGTGGTTTTACTCTAAAAAAAAATCCCTGGAAGAGGGCTGGCCAGACAGCTCAGGGGACTAAAGCACCTGCTTAGGCAGATGCAGGTACTAGGGTTTGATTCCTGGCATGCCAGGCTGGCCCTGCCCCCAGGGCACACTGAGACAGCAACTGAGACTGGGCATGGTGGCACGCATCTGTAATCCCAGAGCTTGCGAGGCTGAAAAAGTACGGGTCCAGTCTGCGTAGTGAGACCCTATAAAACCTATACTAAATACATTTTTTAAAGAAAAAGCCCAAGAAGAGACAGTTTCTTGGGGACACCCCACTTGGGGTCCCCCTCCTGTCCCTCTTTTGGACAGAAGCTTTCTTTCTCACTCATTAATATTCTGCTCTTAACCTCTGTTCCTAAAATTCATTCTTTGAGGTTAGAGAACAGGAACTCACTCTAGGTACCTTTCAGATCAGGAGATTGCCTTTCCCTGTATTACTACCTGGAAAGAGAGGCAGGAAGCCCAAACCTGACCTCCCCTTAGCGTATGCAGCTGCCTCAGGGGCGCAGCTGCCCTGTCACAGGAAGGGCCACCCTGTGAGAACACCCCTGCACACCTCCCTTCGGGATAAATGCTGTCATAGAAACACAGCATTGACCTTCTCGGGGGCAAGCTCTTGCGCTGCTTCCCTGGAATAGAACGGAGAGACACAGGACTGCGCCTGCTATTTTTAAGAATCTTCACATAGGCCAAGTTTTGTACCTATTGATTTCACGTAATCCACACATCCCCTCTGTAGGAAAGGTTTTATTTCCTGGACCCACAGTTGGGGACTTGAGGGTTCAGGGTAATGGAATTATAGGATGTCAGTCAGGCCCGTCTGACCTCAAACCCTTAACTCTGCAGCCAGCCTGAGAACTCCCCCACCGGCTCTATGCACTGTGATCGGCTTGGGAAGAGCGGGTGGGAGAAGCCCCCCAGGTCTCCATGCTGATTTCCAGCGCAGCTGCCAAGACCCTAGTGGCCACCAGAGCACCTTGGCCTTAGGAAGGGTCCCTCCCAGGATGGCACTGCCAGTGGGACCAAGGACACATTCTGGCTGCTTCTGACCGGAGGTGACATTTACCTTAGGCAACTCTGTGTGTAGCCCAGGCAAAGCCCTGGGTGGGGCTTGAGATCTCTGACTTAGACAGAGGGCCCGGGAGAAGAGGACTGCAATGAGGAGGTCGTAGAAGACAAGACAGGGACGAGTACACAGAAACCTGGGAGGAGGCTGGGCCAGCAGAGGCAATCTGCCAGCTGTGCAGCTACGCTCAGGGAGGAGACGCCCCTGGTAAGACTGTGGCGGGCTGGCTTCTCCTGCTGCTCACTCTTGCCTGCGCCTAGAGCGTGGGCGTTACTGCGGTATCACGAAAAACAGGAACATTCTCATTATGAAGGACACCCAAGCCTCCCCTGTCACGAGGCTTCACTGATCTGGCCACTGGTAAAAGAGGCCTTAACCACCCCTCCACCATAGAAGCCTTCGTGCAAGCAGAGCGGGGTCATTTGGGAATCAGCTGGCTAATCCCATGCGGTCATCTGCAGGGCTAGGAAGGGCGGCGGGTGGGGCTCAGGGAGGTTCAAGCCCCAGCACCCCCATAAGGGGGCTAAAAACACCAAGTTAGTCATTTCCCCCCCGAGAACTTGACTGGCCCAGGTGCAGCACAAGGACTTCCATCCTGTACGTAAATGCCTCCCCTCGGTGGTGCTTGGCAGGACTCTTCCTCTCCGTGCTGAGCCTGTGGTCCTACACTGTCTCCCACACAGAGCTTCAGGGATTTTCTGCACCTTCTTCTGTGCACATGCCACATTGTTAAGTCCTAAGTTAGGGGCCCGTAGAGAGCGGGTGGACGGACGGACCCTTTCACACTTTCTCTGATCAGGACCATAGGTGACTGATGGGAGGACTAAGAGATACCTTCTCCTGAGTTGGGTATGAACAAAAATTAAAGGGCAGAAGTGCATGCTGCCCCCAGTAGCTGGAGAACTTTTACGATAAATAAGCTACTGTTTCTGCTCTTTGCTCTTTGTTTCTCACCCCTACATAAACCGGGAAATTGTTGGAGAAAGATTATGCGCATATTTCTGAGCAGGGTGGGGGGGCTCTTGGAGGAAGAATGAGATCTTTACGTGGGATCATCAGGAGGCGCTGCAGAAGTGGGAGGCCGGCCCAGAGGCTGGCCTCGGAGGCCTGGGATTCAGTGGGGGCAGGTGCGTGGGCGCTGTTAGCAGCAGCCAAGCTTCCACCCCACCCGCCTCGTGCAGCCGGGCCATTCCAGGCCAGTCCTTCACACCCTTGGGCTTCACACCCCACCGTCCTTGCCCTGGCTCTTCCCCTAAGCTCTGAGGTTCCAGGCCAGTATCACCCGAAGAACAGGCCTTGTTTGCAGCTGTCTGGCCTCCCCTCAGCTTCTCACGGCTTTAGGTGCTTTCGGATCTTTGGGCCAGTGCTCCACCAGCACCAGAGTCTAGTCTAGCGTTCTTTCCCCACATGAAAAGCTCTTCTGCCACAGAATCTGATGACTGTCGTGTCCCGGGAACCTCATACAGAGCGGCTTTCCCCACCACCGCACCACTCTTGTCCCCAGTCCTTGCGTGGCTTCCCAGTGGAACAGGAAAAAGGAATCTGTGACATCTAAGCAGGATCCCACACCAGTCGTCCTTGCCTTCAAGAGGTGGCCTAAGTCGTACATCCAGGAACCCCAAAGCCTGCCATGCATAGTAACACCACCAAGTCTGCGGCCACACCGCCCTGAACAAGCTGGGTCTCGAGAAGCATGGTCAGTGCAGCTGTTGGAGTGCAGCTGTTGGTTTGGGCTTGTGGCAGGCAGCAGCCTCTCGGTGGGGGCACTGGTAGATGGGACATGCAATAGAGAGGAAGCCACCAGAGTCACAGCGGTCCCCTTCAAAAGCACACCCTGCGTGGAAGACCCGTCTCTTCAAGGATCACAACACCTTCCAGGAGCACCAAGCAAGGACGGAGACTGGAACGCATGGCCTTTGAGGACATTCCAGATCAGGACTACAGCAGTCACGGAGCACAGACACAAGGCAGTGGGCATGCTTGCCTACCACCTGGCTGCTGGGTTCTTCCACCAACCCAGAGAAGGTTACAGAGTCAAGAGAGTACTGAGCAAAATAATTTATTGCAGCGCAAAAGCAGAAAGCCTCCAGTCCTAGGAGGAGATGTGAGCAGGCTGCGACAGACTGCCACAGACGGGGGCTCTTTTGTCTGCACTTTGTTCATTTATTTGCTTGCTAGTCTTCTTCCTTCCTTCCCTCCCTTCTTCCTTCCTTCCTTTCTTCCTTCCTTTCTTTTCCTGAGACCGGGTCTTACTATGTAGTTCAGGCTGACCTTGAACTCACTTTGTAGCCCAGCCTGGCCTAGAACTCATGGAGATGCTCCTGCCTCAGCCTCTCAAGTGCTGGAATTATAGGTGTGCACCGCCATACCTGACTTGTCTATCAGTTTCTATGCACAAAAAATACAACCTACTGAGTGACAAGCAAGAAAGGTAGACCAGAAGTGGACCTATTAGAACTCAGAATATGTGGCAAGTATACTTTTACTAGCACCACTGAGTCTAACTTTCCTAAAATTAGCAGTCAGTGGCACTCTGCAGAGGGGTCTGAATAGCAGTTCGGTTTGGCTCATGCACCACTTTGCTTTTGCTACCTGCCTGGACTGGCGGTGCCTACTAGTTGACAGCTGCCACCTGTCCATGGGGTCACCAGAGCCCTAGCCTTGGGCTTTGGGTCCCCAGGTCCTCCGACACTTTCCTCTCTCACACTGCCTGGCTTCAAGTGAGGTATGAACTTTCTAATCCTTCCAAGACAAAAATAAGTCCCAGAAATTGAAGGCCGAGATTTGGTAGATGTTAGGAGGACCCCCTGGTGCCCTGGGAAGTCCTGGGCCTACCAGCAGGCAGAGAGCCGCACAGACCTGAGCGCGTCTCCTTCGAGACGCTGCTTCCGACGTCCCCCCAGAGCGGGGCAGTGTGTACAACCAAGCTTGCAGCCCAGTGCTTTGCTAAGGCTGAGGGAAACCTCTGAAAGCTTTTGGGAAGGTGGCAAAATACATAAATCAAATTAAAAGCTAAAAAGATGTTTTTTAAAGAAACATTGCTGGGTGTGCATTTTCAGGAAAGTAGCAGTTTCCGGAGGAAGCCCCCCTCCCGAGACAGAGAACATAAACAAGATGAGAAAGCCCCCAGCCACAGGTGCTTTGTGCTTTTCTAACTCACACAGGTAGTTTTTGTTTTTGTTTTTGGTGGGAGGTTTGTTTCTTTGGTTTTTGGTTTTTGGGGTTTCTGTTTTGTTTTGTTCTGTATTTCTCCAATTGGCCCATCCTGGGGTAGAAAATCTGTGCTCTGCACGTGTTCTGGATGCTTCCTGAGCCGCCACAGGAAGGGATTTTCACCTGGCCTGAGGTCACCTGGATGGAGCAGATTTCCACTCTGTCACCTAGGGAGGGTGCAGTGACTCATGCGTGCAGCCCCGGGCACACACACTTACGCGCACACACAAATACACACATGTGTGCACATATGGGCGCACACACGCACATTTGCACATGCAAATGCACACAAACACAAATGTGTACACTTGCGCGCACACACAAAAATGCACATACACACACATGCTCTTTCTTTGATGATCCCAGGCCAAAGCCAAAGAAAGGAGTATCTTCCTGCTGCCCTGCTGATTTGCTTAGAGCAATGAATCCTAAGCCCCAAGGGCTGAGCCCTGGCATGATGGATGTGCCACGACAACGCACCATGGTGACGTGGCTCGCTCTCACATGGAGCAGTGCCCACGTCCTACTCGGCTGTGAGATGAGCCCACAGCTAGAACAAGCTGCCCATCCTCCCAGGGAAGCCTTGGGGAACCACAGTCTTGCTCCAGCCCCTGCGCTCAGGACGGACGACCCCCCTTCCCCAGAGCAGCTCTGCTCCTCCCTGGATCCTGGGAACGATGCTGAGTGCTTAACGGCACTTTCAAAGCTGATCGGGTATTGCTGCCTCTCTGTGTGGCCCCCAGAAGGCTTTAGGCCCAGCCACTGTGAAGTCTTCTGGGAGAATCTAAAGGGTCGATTCCAGGGCACCTCTCCCGGGTGAGGTCCCCACTGAGACAGCTGCATGGACATCTGGGAGTGAGAGAACCAGAGACCGTGGCCCAGAAGAATGGCCTGACAAAGACCTCCAAGCCTGGTGGCACTGGTCCCTGTGCTGTGAACAATGTGTTATCTTTGGGGCCCCTCTAGTCCTTGCCCAACCAAAGCAGCCACACTAGAGACAGGGCCTCCTTCAGACGCACAGGAGGCTGCAGTCAGCAAGCCCCACACAGGTGTTCAGTGTGACTGGGCAGGGCGGGTCAGTGACACAAAGCCCATTCACACAGGTGCCTCCTGTCCTCCCACCTTCCCTCCTAGCCCAGGTACTACAGCTACCCTCAGCAGTCGGGAACGCTACACATGAGGTCCTGACCCCTTTCTCCACCTTCCCTATAATCCCATAACCACTTTTGTCAGATGAAGAAACCAAGCCCAAAGGAGCTGCGGGATTTGCTGAGACCCACACAGCCCATAGCGGACAGAGCAGAGTTGATGGAGGCTCTCAGATACAAAGCCAGCGGCCAAGCGGCATGGTGTGTGGCCCTTGTCCCCAGCTGCCCTCCCTGTGCCCTCTCTTGCTCCCCCTTCAGGGACCCAGGCCCTGACCAGCTCTCCAATCCCCCTTCCTCTAGAATCCCTATAATATTCTGCTCATGTGCATAAAAAAAGTTCAGTCAAGTTTTCGTTATCCTTGAGCAATTGATTTTACGGTAGCTCTTGCAGGACTCTCACATATGAGGCCGGTACAAATAAAACCATTTAAATTGCCTGATATTAAATATTTCTGACCCCACAAAAAGCAAAAAGCCTTTTAAGTGATGGTTATATTGACACAAGAGTCACAATGACAGGTTTCAAAGATGAAAGCAATGGGTCAGAAAATAGAGCGGCAGAGAAAATGCAGACGGAAGACAAGATAACCTCATGCGAGAATCCAAAGCTTTCATTATTCACTTCAAAAAAAAAAAAAAAGACATCAAACGCACTCTTCTGTGTTGCCAAGATCATGATAAAAGCCGCACTCTGGGGCACCTGGGAGACTTCTGTCCCCTGATTAGTGTCCCTGCCGGCATGACAGCTGTGGCATTAGTAGCACCATGTCCCAGGCTGCTGCACCTGGTACTTACTGCCTGTGCCCTCCTGGGAGTTCCACCCATGACACCACGGCCATGAGCACTGTGGCACTGGTGCCGCCTGTGGGCCTGGTCTGGGTCGTGAGCTCCCTGTCTTCATGGTTATAGCCCGGCCCAACCCCCACCAACCTCCTGGGCAGGGAGCACAAACCTCCCATGAGAGAGGGCCAGGTGAAGCCCTTCTCCGACACCAGCAGGCGTCTTACCTAGAGCTGGGCTGAGGGGCACAGCCAGGCTGATGAATCCAGCCACGCTGCACATCGGGGCCTCGGCTCCCAGGGTCCCAGCAGATCCCTGCAGGCTCCCACTCTTGGGCAGTGCGCGCATTCACCTTCTGCCTCCTGTGATCGGCTCTTCCCAGGCATCTGGTCCTAGAAGTCTCTGTGGCTTCATCGTGCACCAAGACTTGCAGGGTCCATTATCCGCTGTACTTGTAACATCCAAATACTAGCATGACTGGTTTGCCCTGGAGCAAAGGCAAGGCCCGTGGCTGCTGCCTGCCACAGCTCTGGGGCCTCAGGGTCCTTCCAGGGACCAGAGGAGGAAGGAGACTGTCACATGCCCCTCACATGTGCCGCACCAGCCCTGGCCTGCTGATCAGAAGAGATCATCCCCCGCTTCGCTGCAGGCCTGACTTCAGCTCTCTGAACAGAAATAGGCTGCAAAGACGGGAATTGTCCTGCAGGTGCACGGGTGGGTCTGAGGCCTCTAGTTCCAACGTTCTTGGGAGTCACTTGGCTCTAAAAGCACCATGGCTCTGTGTGCCTTAGAGGTCATCTTTCACTTTCCTACCCATTGTTGTGGGCCCTGGGAATTGTTTTTATTGTCACAACCCTCTGAGTGCTTTGCCTCCTGAGACACGCAGGGTTTCTTCCTCTCTTTCTCCATCAGGAAAACTCACACGTGGATGTTACCGCAATTATTAAGTGAGGTTGGTTTCCATATTGGTAGTACTGTCCTAACGCTGCACGTGCCTGTATGATGATTACAGTTTTCTTCTTTCTTTTTTTTCTTCCCTTCTTTCCTGTTGAAAACAGGCTTTCGCTATGCAGCTCAGGCTAGACTTGACTTCACTTTATAGCCCAGGCTGTCTTCCAACTCGCAGGAATCCTCCTGCCTCAACCTCTCAAGTGCTGGGATGACGAGTGCGTGCCACTATGCCGGGCTATGCAAGTTGCAATTTTCAAAGCACTTTCTGACTCCAGAGGACAACCTCCCCTCCTCCTCTAGAAAGCAATTTAGTACATAGCATTCCTAGCCACGTGTTCCTGATAAACTTTCCCATGTCACCTCATCAGATTCCTTCTGAGAGCTAACAAGGAGATTTCTTACAGCCTTGCACAACGCGAGCTCACGCCAGAAAAGCGGTCTGGTAGATCAGTGCTCTGCGCATCCACTCTGGGGCATTAGAGCTGAAGTAGACTTTAGCGGTCACCTGTCCCATCCACCCCTGACCCTGAGGCCCTATACACAGGGACCAGAAGGTGCATGTCCCTCGGGGTTTCCTGGCTCTAGAGGTCGCTTCTCCTGGTCCCCTTGCACGAGCACGTTTCTCCTTCTTCCCCACTGTGCTTTGTCCCCAGTGACCACTATCCACTTATTCACGAGCCAGCTGCGCTGGGGTCTGTGATCTGGGGCCAGGCTGGCTGTCCCAGAGCCCCTGGTCCACCTACCAGCCTGCGATTTGCGCCCCCTCTTCCTCCAAATGAACGTCTACATCTAATCAGAGAGATCCATTCTCCAACAGCGTAACTGAGGCGAAGACAGGTTGCGTTCTCTTCCAGCGCCTTCCCGTCCCACCCAGATCCGCTTTCCCAGGGATTGCTCACGACTGCATAGTGCAAATCCCGCTCTCCCACTTACAAAACCTCCGCTGCAGGGCTCAGGACATGCAGCCCAGCTCAGGGCTCTCCCTGCGAGTCGGGGACCCCACCGTGCTGAGGAGTTGGGGCGCTGGGGTCAGCCAGAAGCCCTCTTAACCCGGACTGCAGCTTCCAAACTCAGGTTCTAAGAGTAGAGTAAGAGTATGAACTGGGTGTGGTGGCACATGCCTGTAATCCCAGCACTCGGGAGGCTGAGGCAGGAGGATCGGTGAGAGTTCAACACCAGCTTGGGCTACAAAACTGAGCTTAAGGCCAGCCTGAACTGTACAGCGAGACCCTGTCTCAAAAAGACAAAAAAAAAGAGTATGAGAGCCCCACTCCCTGGACTGCTGTGAGGCATCAGGGAATAATGGAACAATGTGTGTAAGGTGCTCGGTCCCTGGTAGGAGTCTGGCGGAAGTCATTGTTCATTCACTGCCCAAACTTGGGGACGGGCAAAGCCCTCAATAGCTCTGGATCGTGACATCATCGACAGCCCGCTGTGGCCCTTCTGCACAGCATAAGAGGGAGCTACGGCAAACCAGGAGCCTCACCCCGGTCCTAAGGGGTCCGAGGCTGAGGACGAGGCCCAGCTGGTGCCTGTTAGCTGGAGAAGCCCTGAGCTATGGAATCCGCTCATCTTCTGCCCTGTCTTCTATCTCCCCAAGACGGGCAATCCACAGACTCCAGCGTGATCCCAGGTACAGAGTCGCCTGGCCGGCCCTGGGACAGTGGCACAAGTGTCTGGTCAGCATACATGGATGCTGGTCTTCCCATGGGAAACACAGGAGAATCCAGACCTGTGCTTCTCCGGTTCTGTGACATCCACAGAATATCCGAGCCACTGCCCCCAGGGTGGAGGTGCACAGGTGGTCAGTGTTACCCTGCTGAGGTCTGCAGGCTTTGCAATCCAGCTCCAGGACGCTGGTTTCTTTTCTGTTGGTGAACCTCGGGCTCTGTCTGTCAGAGCTGATTTGCCCAGCTGTTCCTGGTCCCGCTGAGGAATTGACCTAATCTAGCTCAACTTTGCCACCGAAAGTTCACCTGCTGACAGTGATGGCCAGAAAGGACTGACACTAAACACTGACCCACAGGCTTCTGTTTCTAGTTACCCAGAGGCTGTCAGGGAACTTGCACCCTGTTGGCTCCCCAAAGTCACAAGTTTGAAAAGCGTTGATTGCAAGGAGAGGACAGAGGTTAGCTCTTGTTACCCTTGCAATGGACAGTATAGGGCATTTAGCTTGGGCCTGGGACCACAGTGAGGATTTCTGCTTCATCTTTAATGTAAAGATCCCTGGCTTCCAGAAGGACTTCCCCAGCTAGCCCGCATGGCTCAGGCCAGGGGCCTGAAAAGTGAGGGTTGCCTCAGTGCTGGGGAAACAGACAGGAGACCTCCAGGCCCGCCCCCAGAAGGCCAGCCACAAAGCTCACACCTAAGTCCAGAGCCAGGAGCCCAGGGGCCCTGCAGGGACCACTAAGTGCAGGGGTCTCGTCCCACAGAAAACGTGGCAGGATGGGTTCCCGTCGGTGACCACCAGGGCTCCTCCCCAAGCAGCAAGATAGGGGTGCAGGACAGGCGAGACCCCTTCTGCCAAGCTCTTGGGCTCAGTGCAGTGTTAGCCTAGGACAAGACCACTCGTGAGGGAAGAACTGGATTTGCTGGGGTCTGAAGCTGAGACCGTTTGGGCAGATGGATGGGAGGTGCTCTGCTTAAGAAAATTATGCAAAATTAAGTGTCAAAATTTAAAAGCCGCCTTGTGGGGGGTGGGTCGCTAAAGCTTAAATCTAATTTGGTGCAGCATGAATTATCTCTATCCAGAATCTATCTTTCCAAGGCTATTCTGGGTTCTGGATTTTTTTTTTTTAACTGATTCCCTCCCTCCCAAACAGAAACACGCTGCTGGTGCTAAGAGGCTTTCCATCCTCCCCATGCATCGTCTTGGGGAGTACGTTTCTTATTTTGTAGCCCAGGCTGGCCTTGAACTCATGACAATCCTCCTGCCTCAGCCTCCCAAGTGCTGGGATTACAGGCACACATCACTATGTCTGGCTTTTTGTTTTCTAATTAAAAATAAAACAAAAACTCTGTTCTGGGAAATGTTTTTAAAGAAAAGGTGATTATTTCACACGGACAAATACAGAGACCCATCTTTTCATTTATTTACTTTTTTTTCTTTTTAGGTAGTGTTTTACATGGTGTATTGTTCAAAAGGGTACAGTGATAAGTCCGAGTAACTTGTATAACTTTTTAACTAAAACGTAGTTTCCCACTTTAAAAAATAATTAACCCTTAATACAGAATATATAAAAGCATGTCCTCGAGTGTCTATTTACCTATAAAAGGCTCCATTTTATTCAAAAGAAAAGACAAACTATGGTGGAGGAAAAGAAAACGCATGCATACGCAAGGCAGGAGAGTTACACAGCGAGGTTCACTTGGTTTATTAAAATGTTTTGTGCTAATATTGTACACACAAGACATCACAGGGGGCTTTCAGGTTAGCTGAGTGGTTTAAGTGCCTACATGAGCGATCCTAGTCAGGCACAGGGAACGGCGGTTCAATCCCCACACCCACTCTTAAGTCAGCCTGAGGCCACCCAAAATAAACCCAAAAAAAAGATTCCACAAATATCATGAATAAGCACAACAGAGACAACATGCAATGTGTCAACTATCGTAGCTATCCTAACCTGTTTTGAAACTTGATTTCATTATGTTTACTTTTTCTTCTCTTTAAAAAAAGAATTAATAGGGGCCAGTGAGATGGCTCAGCAGTCTAAAGCACTTGCCTAGGAAAGTTTAGGCAAGCACAGGGACCACAGCTCAATCCCTGGCACTGCCATATGCCGCACCAGCGCCACCCTCAGCGAGGGCTGAGCCAGCCATAACACAAATAAATAAATGAGGTTTAAGAAAAATAAAATTTAGTTAAATTTAAAAGAAGAATAAAAGCAAAAATACAGAAAGAATCCTGCATGGCCCCACCATCCGAAGCTGGAACTTGGGCCCCCTAATGCCCTCCTTCGAAGCTTGTCCTTCCTGTTTTTTCTCCTCCTTAATACTTCTAGGCTGATGAGATAGCCCAGTGGTCTAAAGTGCCTGCTTAGGCAACCGCAGGGTCCGCAGTTCAATCCGCAGCACCACATGCTGCGCCAGCCCCACCCCCAGGGCAGGTTGAGCCAGCCAGAACACAAATAAATAAATAAAGTTAAAAAACAAAACAAGAAAACACTTCCCAATACTTAACGCCTAATAACTCGCTCATCTTTTCAGCAGTTGGTGGGAAATAACTTCCACTGTGAAAGGTGGAAAGAATTGGGGGATGCTAGGATTTGGGGTGCGGGGAGGATGAGCTTTGGAGAGTAGGGGAAGCCTTGGATCTCCCTGCCCGTCTAAGGTGCAAGCTAAGGATGACACACAGCTGTCTGCCCAGCCCTTGTAAGAATCTATCCTCTCAGGGATCGATGCTGCACAGACCCAGACTGCAACAGGATCTAACACTGCTATCCATTAGTCATGTCTGTCATGGCCTTGGGAATAGGCAGGGACAGACTGAATGCCACACACATCCCAGGGATGCAGGGAGCAGAAAAATGGAGATTTATCGTAGTCAGTGCTCCAAAACTATGACTCAGCTGAAGGGATAGCTAAGCCAAACAGAAATGTATAGCTGTTCCGCCTTCACCCCACAGTGACTTAGAAGTCACAGGGTGTCCAACCACAGTCCCTCATCTGAAGGCCTCTTGGTCCCACTGAAGCACCCCAGGGCAGAGCCTCTCATGACTCCTCGTGCTTCGTCTGGCCCCCCTTCTCCCTGCTGTCCCTGTCCACACTTGCAGAGTGGACGACACATGCAGCCTTCCCAGCCTTCACCGAGAACTTGCCCTTTGTATTTGCAGATGCAAAAAAAGATCCCAACCTCTTCACTCATGGGGCTCACGGCATGCGGAAGAGGGGAAGCACATCCAGAAAGAACTGTAATTAAATGTCAACTTACGGAACTCTTAAAGTTATAAATTTAAAATATAATTAAGTCATCATCATTATTTAAATGAGAAATAATAAGAGCAGCTAAGCGGCAGGCACAGAGCTCAGCGCTTTACTTACACGATAGTTTTCTTTCTTTTTTTTTTTTTGCAGGACCGGGGTTCAAACTCACAGCCTTGCACTTGCCCAGCAGGCACTTGTGCCTTGGAGCTATCTCCCCAGCCCCTTTTTTTTTTTTTTTGTCTTTTTTTTTTTTTTTTTTTGAGACAGGGTCTCGCTATGCAGTTCAGGCTGGCCTTGAGCTCACTTTTGTAGCTCAGGCTGGTCTCGAACTTGCACCGATCCTCCTGCCTCAGCCTCCCGAGTGCTGGGATTACAGGCGTGCACCACCACGCCCAGCTTTTACACGATAGTTTTCAAATCACCTTTACGCCAAAGTGTGTAGGTCACCAAGCATTTGTCTCCGTTTTACAATTAAAGAAGCGAGGCTTGGGTCATTGAAGCAGCGCACGGGTCGGTGGAGAAAGTGTCAGTGGAGACACCCAGGAAGCGGAGGAAGGAGCCCCAAGCCGGGTGTGATGGCAATGGCGCAAGGGACGGGTTGGTGGTGGCTCTACCCCCGCCCCGCCACCTCCTCCCCCACCCCCACCCCCACCCCGGAGCACCGGCAGGAGGACCTGGGCAGCAGGGACTCAGCAGCGCAGCTAAAAGGAGCCTCAAAACCCCTGCCACCCGCAAGGCCCCGCCTGTGGAGCTGGGAAGGTGGCAGGGCTGGGGGTCCTCGTGGCCTGTGTTCCTTCCTCTGGAGTGGGTTTCCGGTCCCCAGAGAGAGGCAGAGGGCCGAGCTGCAGATGAGAAGCTCGAGACCCATCAGGGAGTCAGGAAATGCTTTGTCTAAAAATACACCTTCTGTGAAAGGAATACAGTCTCTAGAGGGAGTGAGGAGCCCCGTGGTGAGGCAAACAACACTGAGACCCACAGAGGGAGGCTGCGGGCAGGAGGAGCCGGCCCCGCCCACTTCCTGCCCTGGCTGCTGGTGTGGGGCGCAGACAACTGGAAAACCGGAGCCCACGCTCTCGGGAGGGCTCCACGGTCGGGGTCCGCGATGCACTGGGGGGGGGGGGCATTAAAGTTCAGGTTCTTGCGTCAGCTGGCCCAGTGGCGGGCTGGGTCCATGTTCCCTGGGTACGGCTGCGCATGCTGGCATGCACAGGCAGGGCTGGTGGGGGGCATCATGCACTGGAATCCCTCAAACAACACAACAGAGAGAGGGGAGAGTGTGCCCAAAAGGCCAGGCAGCAGGTCCTAGGTCACACAGAAGGCAGGGGACAGATGTCCGCCTCAGCCTTCCTGACACACACAGAGGCCACCTGCAGGAGGATCTAAAGCCTGACCCCCTCCCCACTCTGGCTGGATAAAGGCTGCCAGCTCTGCCTCCCCTGGTAGAGCACAGAGCCTTCCCGTCCTTAGCGTGCGTGCGTTCGATCAACCCTGGTAAAGGAAACAGCTTTAGGCCTGGCTGTCAGCCAAGCCCTGTCCTCACCATAGTCACAGCTGGAAAAGGGTGCAGTGGAAAGGGACGGTGGCAATTCAGCCACTTGAGCCAGGGTCCTCCCCGTGGCTTGCGAGGGAAATGGCCTTCCACCCTGTCCAGAGACGGGCAGAGGAAGAGCAGATGGTTCCTTGAGGGGCACCCGTCGCCAGGAGCCTTTGTCCCATGCATCTTGTGACCTTCCCACTTGCAGCAGATAATTGCAGCCGGTCGGATGTCCGCTGAGAGCTCACTCTGCTCTTCCTATTTGCAGACGAACATAAGATCCACGCCCTTTGCTCCTGGGTCTCATGGAATGCGGAGGAGGGTTGGAATGTGTCCTCTCCTTTGGGCAGCAGGGTATATACACTAAGGCTGACACAGGGGCCTGGGGTCAGCGCCCCTGCACTGGGCCTGGGGAGTGTGCAGAGCGCACGCTAAGCAACAGTGACCGTGCTCAGAAGGAGCATGAGGTCTGCAAAAGCCCACTTGTGCCAGCCCCAGCTCTGTGACCTCTTGGAAAGCTTTTTGGCCTTTCTGTGCCTCAGTTTCCTCACCCTTGAGACCTGACCTAAGAACGCGGTGGTCAGAGCAGGCAGTGCGCGTCTGCTGCTCCAAGCACCCAGAAACGTCGCGCAGCGCAGCGGTCCACAGGGCACTCACTGGGGGCCACTTGGGCGGCCTCAGGCAGCCCGGCTGCTTCCATCCTGGTGCTGGCGCCCAGGGCTCGTTCTACCCAGAGCCCCGGGCCTTGAAGGCACCCTGTCTCAGAACCCGTCCGGCCTGCAGCCTGGCAAGTCTTCACACTGGGCCGGTGACAGTGTCTCCTGAGCTGTTTCACAGGGA
Source organism: Myocastor coypus (assembly GCA_004027025.1). Lineage (NCBI taxonomy): Eukaryota > Metazoa > Chordata > Mammalia > Rodentia > Myocastoridae > Myocastor > Myocastor coypus. Next base: position 30,200 of record PVJA010012357.1, on the reverse strand, counting down.
TGCGACCCCTCCCACTCCAGTCTTCTGGTGCTGGCTCACGGCCAACAAGACCCTGCGCAGGAGCTCGGTTCTCTCAGGGTTGTGAGGCTTCCAGATAGGGGGGTAGGCACCGGCTTCGCTCTGCAAGCCCAACAGAAGGAAGGCAGGGAGGACCTGAGGGGTGCCCCTCCTGTGACTGACAGGAGGACCATCGAAAGGGCTGAGAGAGGAAAGGCGGGTGGAGCTCACCGTCACGTAAAGGGCACCAGACTCGGCGTAGGGGACGATGCCAAGGACGCAGCCCCCCCAACCATCCCCAGAGACCCAGAGACGCGGTGTCCAATAGAAGAATCTTGCGTTTCCTGCTTGCTTTAATTTAGGGAACTACCTGGCTGAGCATTGTGGAAGTTCGCAGCATAGATAAAGCATAAGGCTTTATCTCCCCCTCCCCAAGGAGCAAGCCTCCGAGAATTGGTTCTAGGCTGTGTCTTTTCCCCTAACACCCAAAGGACTGGCTTGGAGGACTGGCCCCTGGGCCTGATTCCTGAAGAAAGTTTGAACCCCATGCAGGAATCTCTAAGTCACTCTGAGATGTGATCTACCTACTTCTCCCCACTCATTGGACCTCTCTCCTCTCCAGCTGGGGGTGGTCTGCACCCCATACCCCCATCCCAGGCTCTGACTCCCTAAACAGCTCCCTCGTTACCACAGCTCTGCATGCCCCGAGCATCCTCATAACTCTTCCTAGCCCACCTGCTATCCAAGCCACAAATAATAATTGAACAGCCAGAATAATGAATAAAATAGCTCACACTGCTGACGCTGAGATCCCAGCCCTTCGAGGCTTATAACTTCCCCATTGTGGAGGTATCAGTGCCACTTAGTTCCACTTCACAGAGAAGCTCAGGAGAGGAGAACGAGTCATACAAATCGCCCAAGGTCATGATTTTGGCCAGAGAGCAAAGAGCTGGACTCAGAGTCAGTGCCCGGCAGCCTTGCCTGCAGCTTGGTCTTCAGGCCCTGACCCAGTGGCTTCCCACCCGACCCTGCCAGAATCTCAGCAAACTTGTTTCATCGCCTCTACAGGACTGTAGTTCAGCAGCCAGACCAAGCATGGTTCTCAGTGCTTTGGTTATATTTCCTGATGCTGAGGCTAAATAACTGACCTTCAAAGTTAAAGGGGAAAGGTTTATTTTATTTAGTACACAGTGTTGAGGTTCCAGTCAGTAGTCAGCTAGCACCAAGGCAGGCTGGGACAGCAGAGGGGGCATGGCAGAGGAGAGACAGTTCGTGGAGGGGCGGGGCAGGCAGAAAGCAGCAGGGAGCAAGGCCCAGTTTCCTTCTGCCCCATTTATGCCCTAACTAGGCTACCGGCTTAGGGTCAGAGCCAAACTAGTTAGTGGGCTGATCTACTAATCACCTACCCTTAACCCCAATATCACGCAGTCTAGATCTGCCCACCTCTGAAAAAGCCTCCTCCTCCCTTCCCCCTCCCGTGACCGCACGAGGCTTTGGGGGGACATCCAGACACGAGCCACAACAATGAGAAAATGTTCGTCACCCTACAGCACAGAAGAATCTTACACAAACACTAAAGGGACACTGTGTCGGCAAAGACCCGCCAAGCGCTCATCCTGAGGCCCGTGAACCCCAGCACTGAAGCCAGGCTCCATGGGACGTTCAGCTACCTGGTGAACTCCCACTTCCAGGCCTAGCAGGCCAGCCTCCCCCGAGGGCTGATTTTCAGTCTCTTAGCAGCGTCTCTGCTCATTACTGCTTGGCAAACAATGTGACTTATGCATCACACACACACACACATTAAGATGCAACCAAGTTATTCCAATTGTCATAACGACTAAATTGAATTGAACAGCAACCCACTGGTAGCTCGAGCTCTGCAGAAAGAAAAAAAAGAATCAGCCCAAAATTAATGAATTCAATAGCGCTGTGGTGACATGGCTGGAAACAGCTGTAGAAACAGGAGGAAAGGTGATGTCACGACTGTCATTATTAAGACACAGTTGTGCTGTTCTGTGCTGAGATGAAGGCCACAGAAATGTGAAGCTAATTTGCCCAAATAGCATCTCTAATAAATGCCTTTGCTTGTCCCTTTGTCTCTATCCTTTCCTAAAGACAGGCAATTAACAGCGCTTGCAATATTACACGCAAATGAAACTGGTTCTCTGCCCAGCCTGCCTACAAAAGACTTCTACAGCAATAAAAATAATCAACTGGGCTCTTCTTTTTCCTCTAGGTCCACATGATTTCCTTAATAATGTCAGTACAGATTGCAATATACAGAGAGAGAAAAAATAAACACCGCTTGTACGAGGTGTGACGTCTTAGGGGCACAGACGTCATCTTTCCTTACAGCATTGCCTGGCTACAAAGCAGTGCGGCTCAGACAATGACGGGAGGCCTGAGGTCTAGTGCCTGAATCGCCTTTGAGAGGGGGGCCTCTACTCTCTCTCCCAGGGGTGCTTTCTGTGTCTTTCCTTCTGCGTATTTGCTCTCCAGCGCTGACACTGGGAACAGACGACAGCTGAGACGTGAGCACCAACATTAGACGCTCCCTCAGAGGTGGTTTGCTTCTCTGTGAAGCGAGGCGGGTTCTGACCGCCCGAGTTCTGAGGTGCAGAGCGTGCTGAAGCCCAAGGAATGCTGGGATGTGGCAGCACAGATCAACCGCTGCTTAAAAGTTAAGATCCTGCCTTTCATCTCTACCATCCACCATCTTGGTAATCCAGCAACATCTTGCTGCTCTTTGAGGTGACCTCCAATTCTGCTGCCTGGGAGGCCTTTCCAGGATCGGGCCACCTCCACATGACCTGGCTCCCTGAACCCCCAGGACCTCAGCTGGCCGCCCTGAGAATGTGGGATTCATGGCTAGTGCAGATGGTTCTCTTCTCACAGGGCTCTCTGAGCTGCCCGGTTGGGTCACAGGTTTCTCGGGGACGGGTCTGGTGTCTTTGGTCCCTGGTGGCCTCTGTATAGTCTTTGGCTAAGAGCAAAGCTCACCACCCGATTCTCAATCAACAGCTACAAGCCCATTAGCTAGGACATTATCCAGTCCCAGTAGAAATCGATAGATGCCCAGGAGTTCCGAGGCTGCCCCCATTGCCCCAAGAGCCCAGGCGTCATCCGTGCACCTCTCGAAGAATTCACTCTGTCTCTGAGGTCTCAGCTTCCGTGGAAGACATGTTCCATGTTATTAAAATCTTCCAAAATCCTGCTTCGTGGTACACCATTCACATGTACCAAATGATAAACTGTACCAAGTGAAGTGCAGTAAAAAACCACCCTCAGCCTTGTCCCCAGCCCAGGCCTCCAACCAAGAGGCCACGGGTGGGCTTCCTCCACCCTTGTAGGGCTGACCCGTGTGCTGCCGTGTTCTTGTTTACAGTAACTTCAAGGCAATGAGCGGGGAAGCTTCCACCCACTGCCCTGCTGCCTCAAAGCCTCCCGGCTCCTCCACGGCTGGCTCAGGCCCCGTGCAGGGCCAAGCACACGTGCAGAGAGGTGACAAAGCTCCCTTGGGCATGAGAATTACCAGACCCCTGGGCCTCACCGTGCCTCTACGAAATGTACAGAGAGTCCCCCTCTTAGGCTATCAAAAGTATGCAAGCAGCCACGGAAGACATCCCGGTTGCTGAGCTGCCACCGCCCGGAAGCTCTCAGGAGCAGCTCTCTCGGCGCTCAGTGCTGATGACCAACTCGGTACTTCACCTTAGGAACCCTGAGGTTTTCTGAGGCAGCTTTGGTGCAGGGCTTCTGGGATTGAGCCTTTGCATAAGCTACAACCTGCGCAATTCTTCCTCTTTTGAGACAACTTCTCGCTAAATTAAGTTGCCAGGATTTGGTTCAAACCTGCCGTCTCCTGGCCCAGCCTGCCGCTGCCCTGAGGTCCTGCCTCTGCCCTGCGGGACCTCCTGCAGCCACTCTCTTCTCACCCAGCTTTGCACAGACTGGATGGGGTCTTTCTGAGACCGAGCCCCTGGAACCTGCACACCTGGCCTCCTGGACAGGGAGGCGCTGGCTGGGGAATCCAGGTGGCAGGGTGGAACTCCAGCTCCCTATGGCTTCCCTGCAGATTTATGTACGACATGTGGGTGACACCAATGAGAAGCCTCAAAGCTGACAATGTTAAATTCTTCAAAAACAGCATGTATGGTCAGTGACTTTGAATTCACTTTTGTCAGTACTAAAATTAAGTGTGTCACGCTGAAACCATAAGGCGGGTGTGACACCTCTTCTGTCAACCTCCTGTTTACCGACATCAAAGGGATTGAGAAATGTCCTTTAGTAACAAAAGTCACCAGCACAGATCGATAAAGCGGTGGGTGGGCAGAGCTAGTCCAGGCTTCCTTCTGACTCTGGGCTTAGAGCCGATGTAGCAAGTGGGCAACTGTCACATTAACCTTGCGATTTACAGAGTGACACCCAGGACCCAGGAGGTGGAAAGGGACCTTGTACTTGGTAGAGCTTTCCCAGGAGCAATACACACACACACACACACACACACAGACACGCACACATTCGTGCACACAGGCACACACGTGTACGCACGTGTATGCACACCTTCAGCATTTAAACTCCGTTCTGCAAAACAAGCCAATGAGGAAAAGAGAACGAGGGATCTTTACATTTTAAGTAAATCTGAGGAATGAGAGAGCACAGCTGCCTCTGATAATGGTATTGATAAAAATATCTCTTAGCAAGTTGTCCTAAATCAAGTTTTAATGAGTCTGCTTTTTTCTTACTTAGCATTCGTAATTTAATAACTCTGTGAAAACTGCTATTGAGACAAAACTGAACATTTTGTAATTTGCTCTCTGGAAGATTTATCTGTTAATCAAATGTCTTAATTTTCACCACACTCAGTGGGGGGGGCATTGAGAGTGACATTCTCAGCTGCTCCCGACCACCGCTGAGTTTCAGCTTCTTTTCAAATTGGTGTCCAAGGTCAACTCTGAGCTGTTCCTACCAGTTGAGAGGGCAATTTCAGCTGGCTCCACCTTGAGCTCACAGCCCTGGGATGCTGAGTGTCCCTGGCCCTACATGTCACGTCCCACGTGCTTGGCCTGGCACTGACAGGGGAGTGTCTTCACCTCATTTTCTGATCCCAAGTACATCTGTGGGCAGCACCTTCTGCTTTGGGACCTAAAACCTTTCCTGCAGAAAACCCTGGCATTAGTCCTGCCTCAGAGATGTGAGGGTCATTGTCACAAGCTGACACTGGACAGCCTCAGCAAAGCGCTCTGGGGCGACCTGTTGTATGTGTGTAGCAGATTCTTGCAAGTATTTACCTTGGCCCAGGCCTGGGGCTCGTGAGGGCTTTACCAATATTAATTCTTCTTCTTGACAATCATTTACCTAGATGTGGCTATTCTCCCTTGGTGCTGGTGGGGAAACTGAGGCACAGGGCCAGGCTGTAACCTGCCCAAGTTGCAGCAGCCAGTCAGTATCAGTACCGGTTCCGGGGCCCAGGTGCTATCTTTCTGTAGGACCCGTGCTCCAACAGGTTGACGACACTGCCCCCAGTTCAGAGATCGCAGATTACTCTGCTAAGGGAGTGCATGGGCTGAGAGCGCCAGGGTCATGGCGAGGTAGGCCCCAAGTGCCGCGGCGCACACGGCTGAGGGAGTGGCAGCCAGCAGGGGCGGGGCGCTGCAAGCAGAGCCCAGGGGGCCTTGAGCTGCATTCCAGAAGCCCTGCCAGGTCACGCAGCAGGACGTGGAAGAGGAAGACACCACAGGGGGCAGAGTGTGGGTCGGACATGCAGTGCAACACCTGCTCGCTGAGGAAGCCCCTCGCCAGCCCTGCTTCAGACCAGAAAGCCGGAGAAGCCCCAAAGCCAGCCAAGAATTCAGAGACATGTGGGAGAGGCAGGGCGAGCTCGGCCAGCACCCCTTCCTCCCCAGGCGCTGGGGTCCCTGCTGTGGACGGCACGAAGCACATGCAGGTGACGCCCTGGCGGCAGACGTCTGAGGGCCTCAGCACCGCGCGGCTGGTACCCAGGGATGTGCCGCAGTGCGAGCTTGTCTTCTTACCACCACGATCGATTCATCCAGAGAACCGGCTCCAACACAGCGCCCAGGGACTCCTCCCCTTCCTAGCAGTGATCCCCAGTAGACGCTATAACTCTCCCCCAACTTTACCCCTGCTGCAGTCACCTGCTTCCGATCCTGCTGCCCCTTTTGCCCCACTTCCCTTAGGCTGGAGTCTCGTCCTCCTCCCTCTCTCCCTTGTCCGCCTGGGGAGGTCTCACCTAGAGCACTTCTGGCCCCTCCCAGGCCGAGCGTTGGGTGAGCAGCTACCGGGGTTTGCCCGGGACTCGGGGGATTTCCAGTTTCTGGGTCCTGGGGTGCCAACTCAGGTCAGCCCTGCGCAAACCAGGACGGCTGGGCACCCTGGGCAGCACCTCCCTAGATTGCCTCTGCATCCTGCCAGCCAGCAAGTGTCGCCCTGCCCTGGAGACGCAGCTCCCCAAGAGCAGGTCCCTACCGCAGACAGCGCAGGCAGCCAGACGGGTGTCGCTGATGACTGGGGGCTGCGAGGTGCAGAATCAGAGCAACTGTGATAGACACAGGCCCTTGGGTCCCCGCAGATGGAGAGGCAGACAGCCCATCAGAGACGCCCGAGAAAGAGCACGGGGGCCTAGCTCCTGGTCTGGAAGACCGGCGCCTTCGCCCAGGGAGCCAAAGAAGCCGTGCATTGTTTCATTTTCCCCGCTTTGGTTTGGGGGAAGGCTGCACGGTCGCAGAGAAGCCGCCAGGGAGGCTGACAAGGAGCCAGTCAGCGAGCGGGCCGAAAAGAGGGACGCAACGTACGCTGCCCTGGGGTCCCCTCCAAGGTCCACAGAGCCCGCCCTGGAACCAGGCCTCCTGTGCACCCGCATCCTGCTACCATGAGGACGCTGACACTCTGGCATGCCCCGACCTTGAGAACAATCTTCACCTGACGCCCCGAGCCCCCCACACTTGATTCCAGGGGCTGCTCTGGAGGTGCCGACTTTAGTTTTGGGGTGTTTTTTGTTTTGTTTTATTTTGTCTTCTGGAACCAGAGTTTGAACTCATGACCTTGCACTTGCCAAGCAGGCACTTGTGCCACGGAGCTATCTCCCCAGCCTAAGGAGCTGACTTTAGAGACCTTCACCTTCACCCCTGGGTTCAAGCTCTGTCTGCACTGTTAGGTGGCAAAGTGACCTTCAGGAGCTGCATCACCTCACCTGCCTGGACTTCGGGTCCCCGGGGTGAAGGAATCTCAGGCCTGTCTCTCCCAGGCTCCTGCTGGTTAAGGATAAAATGTAAAGGAGGCCGTGCTTGATAAGCCAACAGTATTATTTTTAGTAGGGGTAATAGCAAGGCTTCCATGCGGCACTTAGAACTGATCTGGAAAACCTGTGCCTTCGTCCAGGGAGCCAAAGAAGCCGTGCATGGTTTCATATTCCTGCTTTGTTGCGGGAAGAACTGGGCCGCCACTCTGAGCAGGGCACTGGACTTGTGAGGTGGAAGCAGCACCTTCATCAGCGCTTCCGGGCTCTTCTCCCGGCAAATTGATGGCGTTTCGGGGTCCCGGCTCCCGGTCCTAGAACAGTGGCCCCTACCTGACAGCCCTGCCCTTGAACAGTTCAGTGAGTCAAATAGTTTTAGCGCTTTCCCACACACAAGGGTAGCAACTTTCTCGGGAGCCAGGACTAAAATAAAAGGGCAATTAGCAAGGGCTAGAGGATTTGCCTCCGCGCTGCCCTTCCGCACCTCTGACACAACACCTGGATCACAGCTGTTATTTTAAGAACACGGAGCTGAGGGCCGTGGGCGCCCATGGTGGCACCACGGAGTCCTGTGCCAGTAGCCAGGGGCCTGGGGCTGGGGCAGCTGCAAACTCCCACTTCCAGTCCCAGTTTCTCTCTCTGGTAAAGTCAGGACTCCAAGGCGACTTCATTCTGAAAGTTCCTTCCAACTCAGGGGGTGGGCACTTCCCAGAGGTGGGTACCCATGGTACAATGGCAGCTGAGTTACACTAGGCCATGTGCCTCAGTTTCCTGGTCTCTGCCTTTCATCAAGAGCTATGTATGAAGGCATCTTGGGGCTGTATCATGCCAAGGGTGTGGAAGGGTGGCTCCTGTGCCCGCACTGTCGGTCACCTCCGCAGTTAGGCTTGTGGAGATGTGCGGGCCGCATCTCTGCCTGAGTCTACGGGAACGGCCTCTCCTGTGTACCCCTTGCCTAAGCTGTGTCAGAAAAACAAAGCTCAGTTGGGGTCTCCGCCACACAGGTCCAGACTTAGAGTGAAATGGAAGCATACACAGAGGAGTATTTTCCCCTCACTGATTCTGTTTGGGGGTATACCAGGGTTCCTCCCAGAGGGCTGCACCCTGGTGCACTCTGACAGCCTATGGAAGATTCCCAGTTACAGCTCCCTGGGGAGAGAAAAAGACTTAGGGGTCCTGGCTGTGTCACTTGAAAGAACTTCACCTTCACACCCCATTTTTTCATCTGCAAAATATATATGGTGGCACCGCGTAGAGGCTGTTTGGGACAAAAGGGCACTGTAAACTGCCAAGTAATCGCCGTGGTTCTCGGTTGGCCTTCTGCTCTGTTATTATTTTTTTTAATGTATTTGGTTGTTGCAAGGTCTTACTATGCAGCTCAGACTCTTGGCAATCCTCCTGCTTTCAGCATACAGTATGTCTGGACTCTAGCTGGCTCGCCCACCTGGGGAACAGGGCTGGCACAGCATGTGTTGCTGGGGATGAAACAGCGGTCCCTGCGCTTGCCTGAGCTTGCCCAAGCAGATGCTTTAGTCCACTGAGCTATCTCTCTGGTCCCCTGAGGCTGTTGTCTGTTTGGACACCGAGTAGACAATAATATCTATCCCTTACAGACACAGACAATAGTATCTGTTAGCTTACACAAAAGCTGTAAGGATTATTACTTTTGTAATAGAATTGAACACCACCAAAAACTTTCACCTCTCCAAGACTATCTCCCTCTGGCCTGAAATTCAGCTATTTGGGATTCCTGGGGCAGGCGGCAAGGGTTACAAGCGCCCTACATTCAGAAGCACTGTGTGAAGTAGTTTGGCAGCGATGACCTACTAATACTGGGAAGAGAAATTGCATTCCCTGGGCCCTTGGCGCACCCCAGGTGTTTTGTGATACTAAATTCCTTTTTTAATCCAAAACCAATTGGAGACAAGGATCATGATTCAGTGCATTTCGAAACCAAAAGCATGAGTCTTGAGAAGCTCAGGAAAGGCCTACCAAAGGGCCGCAGGAGGGACAGAGTTGGAGTGTGACTACGAGGAGGTCGGGAAGGGGCAGGTTCAGGCAGGCCAGAGAGGGGCTCGAAGAACAGCGGACTGGTGCCTGCTGTCCTCGGTCTGCCATACACATGCTAGAATTTCTGCTAGGAAAGAACTCTGTGCCTCCTCCAATCCACCTGGAAATGCTATCCGGAGCCCTGGAATGCCTCTGTGGGGGCTGAGTGGGTAGGCAGGCCCCAGGAGTATTCAGCCCAGGAGCCCGAGGAGCCAGCTGCTCCCCGATAATCACTTTGGGAGAAAACCAGCGCCCCCTCTCCAAATGGGGCCCATCCTGCCAGCAACACTTGTATTTTTAGAAACTGTTTATCCCTGATCATCTCACAGCCTCTAACTGCCATCTCCAGATGAACTTAAATGAAAACACAACATGAACCTGGGGACGCATTCCTCCTGCCCGCTCTGCCCTGACCCATACCCGCACCAGAGCAATCGTGATGGATTCCTAAGTAGTGTCACTGCCCAATGCCAGCACCCAGGGCTGGACACGTAACATGGTTTCCTAAGGCATGGGAGGAGACTCAGCTAGCCAGGCTCCACCAGCGGCAGACAGTTATCCTGTGAGCACTGGAGCAGCCCAGAGCTGACAGACAGCTCAGTGGTATCACAAGGGCCATCTGCCACGTAACTCAGGTTGGTCCTGGACTGCCACAGACCTGGAAGTGGAGCCTATTCTGTAACTGCAGCTCTGACCCCATTGGACACCTCGACCGGGTCCCAGCTGGCAACAGAGCATCCATTGTTTGGCCTGACCTGGCCCAGAGAGGCTCTGCCGTGGCTGTGTGCAGAGCAGCACCCCCACCTGCCCGCAGGGCGCTGTGTCCCAGCCCTTCTAGAAGCATACTGCCCTCCCCGTGGTGGCCTGAAGCAAGCTTGGAGTCAGTCCATAAAAGACCCTCACACCCATCTGCCTCCTTTCTATGCAGGGCAGGGTGAGGAGGTCAGGCCAGTGCATGGCCTCCGTGGCGCTCTGTGCTATAACCCTGGAGACTACCTGGGCATTACTAGGTCAGGGGGTCAGGGTCACTACAATGAACGTGAGATTGCTACTGTATGTGGGGAGCCATAACACAAGCATATCGGCATCTCTGTCCTCTCGCTGTACGGCAAGTCTGTGCTAAGTATTCTCCAAATGTATTGGGAGGTGGAGGGTGACTCTGGTTTTGGTTATGGCTTTTTGAGTCTCGCTATGTAGCCCAAACTGGCCTCAAACCCTCCATGACCCTCCTGCCTCAGCCTCTCAAGTGCTGAGTTTACAGGCATGCACCACGCAAACATGCTAGGTAGGTAATGGCCACATCAGTCCATCCCATTTTATGGAGGACAGAAAAGCTGGCTTAAGCCAAAGACCACACGGTCCATAAAAGCCCAGATTCCCGCTCAGGATGGCCTGGTCCTCAGTCTCATTCTCTTAACTGCCACTGTCCAGTGATGAAGTTCTAGGACATCAAATCCAGGGCCTCAGAAGTCCACCCTGTCCTACACATCGCTCCGCTGCTTTTTTCTGGGTGCTCCGAATTAATTCGTGTGTTCCCTTATTTGAGGGCTTGCTTTCTCCTCGAAGGCAAAGAGAACTGAGCTAAGGTCCCCAAGGGGCTGCTGGCACAGGCAGGGCCCCCGACAGCGGTGCAGTGTGCACCAAAATCTTTGTGCCCCTGGTGACCCTCTGAGTTCTTTGTCTCCACGTCCTTCCCAGGACCCAGAACTTCTATGCTGTCCAAAAGGAAAACCGACTTCAAAACCAAACTCCTAATAAAGGCGCTTCCCACCCACCCGCGCATGGCATGGTCAGAGCAAAAGCGCCCAGGGCAGATACTCTTGGCAGGCTCAGGAGGCTGGGAGGAGCTCTCTCTGCTGGCACATCCTGCCCACTCACCCAGCCTGTCCGTGCCTGCTGGCTCAGCCTGGCATCTGCTTTGCGGATCTACCCTAGTGCTGTACAAGTTCAGCTCCACTAAAATTATGTCACAGAAGTGGGGCACCGCAGAGAAGTGAAGTAAACAGACCAGCAATAAAGTTTCCATATATGCTTGACCCACATTTGAGCCTGGCCCAACAGGCACACATATTAAATTCTATGGTTCACGATTTATACCAACAGATAGACATATAGATGATAGATAGATAGATGATAGATAGATAGATAGATAGATAGATAGATAGATATATTCATATAGAGATAGGACATGTTTCAGGTTGCCAGTACCAACAATGTCAGATCACAAAGTACTGTAAAAATACAGCATGGGCGGAACCACTGTACTGACCTGTCAGAGCTGGTTTATAGAAGCTATTTACTGCATTCAGTCAAAGAATCTGGTTCTTGATAACACTTGCTCGGGGATGGGGTGTCCTCTCCACCCCGATGTCCTCCTTTCCTCTGATTGCCCCTGTTATTTCTATTTTGATAAGCAATAAAGAAATAAGCACGGGCCCAGCCTTCTCTGAGGTATCCCGGGCTTCCATCCCTGTCCACATAGCCTGCCCCTGAGCCGCTCCTCCCAGGTCCTACCCAGGCAGGTGTTACCACACGCGCCAGGTACTGGGCATAGAGCATGGGTCTCAGTGCTAGCAGCTTAGCTGCCTCTTCCCGATTACCATGCTGCCCCAACTGCCTGTGCCAGGCCCGCCGGTCCTATCTCACTAGAACCTGCCAACAACCCTGAGGTCACAACTATCAGCTGCTCCATTTTACAGATGAGGAAACTGAGACTCAGAGAGGGAAAGCAGCTTGCTCAAAGTCCCTCAGGTGGTATGAAGCAGAGCCAGGGTTCCAACACAAGCCATCCGGGACCAGAGTGAGCCTTCATGAAGTCAGGACAACCTTCCCCATGGAGATCGCGAGTTCGCCAAACACAGGCCATGTTTCTTTTGTACAGAGTCAGTACCTGTTAGTATCCATTGTTCGATGACTGCTTCTGCCCTAAGCATTTTAAGCATGTGGTAATACATAGAACCAGAGTAAATGGTGTAATACATTCTGGACAATCTGAAATTTCCTGGACTCAGGGATTGCAAAAGCATTGTTGTCGTTAACTCTCACTTTGCAAATAAGGAAAAGAAACCTAAGGAACGCTGCTCCCAGCCCCAGCTTGGCGCAGCAGGGCAGGACAAGAGCCCAGGCCATGGAGCCCTGTCAGGAGTTGGGTCTTCTGCACGGTGCTTTGCAGAGGTACTACCTGGGTGACTTTGCCTCCTCCTTTCCGGGATGTTTGGCAGTGTCTAGGGGGCATTTGGGGCGTCACACTGGAGAAAAGAGAATTATTAGCATCTAGTGAGCAGCAGCAAGGGGCCCTGCTCGAAGCCCCACAGTGGCAATCGTCATGCACAGAGCTTTCTGCACGAGTTGGCAGCTCTGAGGCTGAGCAGCCCCTTCCAAGCGACTCGCCCCGCCTTCTCCCTCTGGGCCCCATGTTTAAGCTTGGCTGGCTGAGGCGGGAGGCCTTGCTGTACTCAGCTTTGGTTCCGGCGCTCAGCGCGGTACTTGGTGTATGATGAAAGATCTCCGAGGGAGGGCAGGTGGGAGAGGCAGGGAGAACGGAAGGCAGAGAGCAGCCGAAGAAGACACAGCCTTCCTGCAGGCAAGCAAGTCTAGTGTTAGGAGTCCAGGCCTCTGAAAGTCTTCATGAGAGACGCTGCTCAGAAGACGACCTGGGTCTGCCTGAAATCCATGCTGCGCCATCTCTTTCTTGGGAGATGACTGGCAGAACGCCTTGGCCATGTTTTAGCACAGTTCAGGTCTATACTAATAGTGAGTCAAACGGAAGCAGAGCACGGCCACACAGACATTCCCCCCACCAGGCAAGTCCTGACGGACAGCCCCGCACAGCCAGGGAGGTGCAAATGCACTGCCCTTCTGGAAAATAGCTGGTTCCAATAGAGGTGTCCGCAGGGAAAATTGCACTAGTTATAGCTGCCAGGGAGGAAGGTGTAACGGACAGCTCTCAGGCCAGGCGGCAGGGCCACGGACGAGGGTGGGTGGACAGGCGGTCCATCCACACGTCCACGTGCGTCCAGGCTTCAGCCCCTGCCGATGACAAGCGGTCCCCATCAGGGCCAGCTGGCTGGTCGGACGCCAGTCCTCCCCCAATATCCCACAGTGAGGACAACCTGCCACATCGACTAACCCGCAGGGATGGAAGAGGAGGAAAAGTCAGGCTGGCTCCTGGATTAGGAAAAGGGGGGGCTCTGAACTTAGAGACCGACCATCGTGGAGAAAGGCTCCCGACCGTTATGGAAAAAAAGGGTCCGTGACAACCAGAGGGGTGCGGCGCTTCTGTCCTCTGATCACGCTGTGGGGGTACTAGAAACTGCCTGGCAGCACCAGATGGAAACCTGGAAAATGCCGTGAAAGTACCAGGTGGTCATTCTTGCCCCTACCTCTGTCTAAGAAGCCCTCCCCTTCTCCACCCGCACACCCTCCCAAAACCCTCAAAACACTCCCCCAATAGTGCCTTCCCCAGGCCCCACATCAAGACCACACTCTCATCCTGGATGCCCCAGGTCCCTTGTACCGCCTCAGAGGCATTTGGCACTGGCAGGTGGTGACTTCAGCCTCTTCTCACCCATCCTCAGCCTCACCCCTACTCACAACCCCGCCCCTGGTCCCGCCCCTCCACATATTCCCCACCCACTCTCCACCTCTCAGCGCCATGCTCCGCCAAGCCACGCCCCTTGGCCCACCCCTCCGCCTGTTCCCCGCCCACACCTCTTAACTCCACGCTCCACCAGGCCACGCCCTCACCCACCCCACCCTCCCACAGGGCTTTTTTTTTGGTGGGGGCAGCCCCAGCCATCTCTTACAGACAGCCCATGGACAGACCTACACATTAGTTTCAAGGATAAGTAAAGACTACAGAAATCCCCCTGGGGGCAGTGGTGAGGAAATGGCCTCGGCCACGGCCACGGCCTTCTCCCCACGTAGTGCTGTCTCCAGCAGCCTGGGCCATGGGCCTGGAGTCCAGTGGCCAGGTCTGACCGGTGGAGAACCCCAGAACGTGGCTCGGGTCTATTCAGGGAGTGACTGAGAGGTGCTTTTTATGGGATGTGGGTGAGCGACACTCCCAGACAGAGTGGGTCTGTGGCAGGCCACGGGGACCACACTATCTGAGGGATAAAGTCAAACAGTTGACAAATTAATGCGCTGGGTCTGAGCAGAGACTCACACAGCAGGCCTGCTGGCCCCTGTGTCACAAGTCTTGCTGTCTCCTGCGTGCCCAGCCCCCAGGCCGGAGCCCAGAGCTCCGCTTGTGTCTCTGTCCTCTGAGACCAGTCTGCCCCCAAGCCCAGCGGGTTGATCCTCCAGGGCTGGCCCTGCTGCTCCAGCCAAGCACTTCCCCTCCGAATTCAGGCTCTGGTCACCCAGGGCACAAAGCTGCCGTCCGGCTGGCAGACTGAACTATCCTAACCTGGCAAGGTGCGAGCAGAAACGGAGCAGGAAGTTGGCAACAAACAGGATGGCACCGCAGGTCTTCTAGGCCCTGGGGTCTCTGGGTGATGGGACAGGGGGCAGAGGGAGCCGCAGATCTGGACGAGCAGAGGCCTCAGAGGCAAGCAATCCCAGCGAAACTCGGGGCCGGGCCCCTCCCTGGTCAGATGCTGAGGTGTGGGAGGCAGGGAGGAGGGCTTGGGATGTGAGTGCAGACCACGCCGACTGTGAGGGTGGGGCCGTGGGGTTGCCCCCAGCAGCCCCCACTTCCTAGTGTGTACGGGGGGGGGGTGATGGTGCCTGCTGCGGAGTCCAGAGGGTGCAGATGCACGCGTCACCAGGTGGGGTCGGTGAGGCAGGGTGGGGTGACCGGTTCAGTCCCTCCCTATGGCTGCCTGCTCCATGCAGCTCTGTTTTGTCCTTAAGCAGCACAGGAGTCACTGGCTCCTGCTCAGAGCCACGGTCCTGAACACCTGAGTGTCCTCATGTGCTGCCTCTGCCACCCGCCAGCCTCAGTTCTTCCCTGGAGCAGGTGGCTTGAGGAGCCACACACACAGAGCCCTGGAAAAGGCTGCTGTTCAGATTCACACTCGGCCTGTCACTCCTTTTCTCCCTCTCCCTCTCCCTTTCTCGCTTCTGTGCTCTCTGAGATTTGTAGCTTTTGTTTCCGGTATCATTTCCAACTTTGGGACATCATAAATTGGATGGAAGTCATGCTGTACAGCAGTGAGCCGAAGGCATGCGAGGGGTTTTGTTGTTCTTGTTTTGTTTTGTTTTGGTTTGGGTTGGTTTTCTTTTCTTTTCTTTTAAGACAAAAGGGCCAGGCCAGCCAAACAGCTTATGGGATTAAAGCGCCTGCTTAGGCAGATGCAGGTGCCCAGGGCTCCATCCTGGGCCTGAAGAACCGGCCCCGCCCCCGGGGCCCACTGAGACAGTGAATGAGACTGAGCATGGTGGCCTGCACCTATAATCCCAGTGCTTGGGAGGCTGTAAAGAGGAGGATCACCACAAGTCCTATCTGTGTAGTGAGACCTTGTAGACCCTGTACTAAATACATAAAAAAATAAAAATAATGAAGACAAAAGGGCCAGTACGTAGTTCAGTGGCACAGCGCCCGCCTGGCAAATGCAAGGCCCTGAGTTCAAGTCCTAGTACCAAAAACAAGGCAGAACGATGTTAATGTAGGAGTTGTACTTTCCATACTAAAAGCTCAGTAGTCGGGTTCAGTCGCAGCGTTGTGATAAATAAGTGGCTTTGGGGTTGCTGTTTGAGCACTGGATTCTCAAAGGCTCAGCACCACCCATCCTCAGCATTCTCCAAATCCATCGCAGGATCACCAGCTAGGACAGAGCAGAGGACCAGACCCGAGGAAAAACGTGAGCGCCCCCTCCCCCGCCCAACATGCCGTGTGCCAGCCGGGGCCTGCTGGGCACAGGGACTCTCAGGCTCGCTGCTCTCACAGCCGGTGCCTTCGCCCATCTCTCCACGTGGACATCTGCAGGAAAACAAATCCAAACTGCTGCTCGGTGCCTTCTGCTCTGCTTCGTCCTCCGCCTGCCCTGCTGGATCAGCGCTGCATGCTCTGGATTCCGTCGGCGACGTCCCCTGGGTTGGGAGTCTTACCCTTGTTTCTGCCGTTGCTCCTGCACATACGGCCAACCGTTCCCCTCTCCAGGATGTTCCCACCTGCCTGAAAGAGCACCCTTGGTGATGTGCTCTTCCCAGCAGAGGGCAAAGGTAGCTCAGCACACAGATGTTCAAAGGCAGCTACTGGCCCTGGCATGCTTCACACCGGGACAGCACTCGTCCGGATAGGAACTCTACCAGATTGCCTAGCTGTGCCCAGGTCCTCTCTCTGTGCCCAGGTCCCCTAGCTGTGCCCAGGTCCTCTCTGTATGCCCAGGTACTTTATCTGTACTCAGATACTCTATCTTTGTTCACATACTCTTATCTCTTTAGGGTCTTATGATTTTCTTTTTCGTGGCTTGCAGTTCTACACTCTAATATTTCTTTGGTGATGACAGTTCTTCTCCCAAAGTGACAAAGAATTTAGAAATATTTTCTATGTTTTTTTTTTTTTTTTTGTCTTTTTGAGACAGGGTCTCGATATGCAGTTCAGGCTGGCCTTGAGCTCACTTTTGTAGCCCAGGCTGGTCTTGAACTCGCATTGATCCTCCTGCCTCAGCCTCCCGAGTGCTGGGATTACAGGCGTGAGCCACCATGCCCGGCTTCTATGTATTTTTAACATCTGCATCAGAGAACAAAGAAACTATAGTTGGTGAAGGCATGGGGCTAGAGGAAGAGGGGAATTTAATCAGTGCAGCTTTTATAGCAACTTCCGTCAGGGCTGGGTGAACTGGGATGAACATCTGGCTGCACCTAGTCAGAAGAGGCAAGGGTACGCTAAATTGCCTTGAATATATTTACCAGCTTTTACAATACCATTTTTAAAGCTCTGCAGGAGCCAATTTTCTTAGGAGAAAATTCTCCTTTCCAAGACTTTTTTTTTTTTAGAATCAGCAAATGCAAAATTTCTTCCTCAACCTAAATCAAGCTCTCACGCTACGATTCTGAATAGGGATGCTGGCTCATCCTGCAACCCCTGGCTTTCTACCCTTCTGGGACTGATTCTCTGTAGTGCAGGGCAGAGAGGGAAACATCTGTGATGTCTCTTGATTTGGCAGTGTGCCTGAGTGGGCCAGGATCTCTGGGGATCCTGAGGTGCAGGCTGGAGTGGGTGCAGGGGAGGCTCCGGGCTGGACCTGAGGGCAGACCTTGGCACTAAAAGACAGGCCAGGGGAGACCAGGGCATCCCGGCCCCTAGAAGGGGACACACTGCAACACCACCTTGCCTTCTTCCTTCCTCTCTTCCCCTTAGATGCTGCCCTCTCAAGCCAGGGCTAGAGGTGCCCTCCCACCCCGCAGTTCACAGCAGGTCTGCATGCTGCGCCACTCTGAACACACGGGGCCCACTTCTGCCACCAGACAGGATGCCCCCACTGAAGCGCACCTGCCTACTTTGGAGCAGGGTTCTGCTCTGGTGCTGCCGAGGACAGAGGCCGCGCATGTGCAGTCAACAGCAGCCAGAGAGCAGGTGCACAGGACCCACGACAGATGGGACAGAGCCCAGAGCGAGCATCCGAGAGCAGAGCACAGCCCGCGGGCCAGGACAGTGCAGGAGCGGAGGGCGGAGGCTGAGTCATAGGCCAGCCACGGCCCCCACTCCGCAGGGGGAGGGAACCACAGGTGGACTTTGGTACGCAACATCACACATGCACGTGCATGCACACATACACATGGGCATGCACGCACACACATGTACACACATGTGCACGCCCACACATACACATACCCCTGCACACATATGTGCACCCTGCACACACACATTAAGGCACATGCACACTTACGTACACTCACATACATGCATGCACACTGCACACACATATGTGTACACATATACACACCCATAAGACACATATACATGCACACATGCACCCACACTGTGCACACGCACACATATGCATGCCCACACATGCACATGCTTAGGCATGCATACACACAAACACACTGTACACACACACATGCACGGACACACTCGGGTAGGCATTTTCATAAGAAAACCAGTAAGCTGCCCTACCAGGCGGCCATCTATTTCGAGGTCTGACGGGACACAATTTTCAAGAGGAGAGAGAATGAGAAATTCTCAGAGCTCCAGCCAGCGGTTTAAAATCCTATTGCAACAGGTCAGCACTCAGGCCCCCTGCTGCTGGCCGGCACGTCTCCTAGTGATGGGGTCAGGCCGGTCCATCTAGAGCTGCCATCTCTCAGAGAAGAGCAAAATAAATATGCCATCTCAGACAGCCCATGGCAGAAAAGTGAGAGTGGCTACCCCTTTAAAAATTGTTCTTCAGGGGCCGGTGAGATGGCTCAGCAGTCTAAAGCACCTGCTTAGGAAAGCTTAGGCAACTGCAGGGACCACAGTTCGATGATCCCTGGCACCACATGCTGCACCAGCCCCAACCCCAGGGCAGGCTGAGCTGGCCATAATATAAAAAAAATAAAAACAAAATAAAATAAAATTGTTCTTTGTTATCCTGTGTGGCCACTTGGACCTTGCAGAAAGGAGATGGCTTCAGGGTCTCAGGCAGGGCATTCTTTAGGCCAGAGCTGCAGAGATGTCCCCACCCAGGCCAGTCCCAATTCCTGGGGTCTCATGCCCTGCCTGGGCTGGACCCACAAATCCACCGGGCTCCCTAGCACCCTGCTCCTGTGCCAGAGGCCCCAGGGGGTCTCACTGCTTCCAATAAGTCATTTTTTAGGTTTTTTGGTTTTCAGGAATAAATTCAGATCTCTTCTTTCTCCTGGCAATCTCAACTGTGTCAGAAGAAAGGAAATTTCTGCCCTTATTGTCAGAAATGAGACGGAAATAACACGCCGCCTTCAAACAACTATGCTCTCTTCCCCAGAAAGCAACAGGCAGAGCGCGGAGCAGACCTCACGGCACCACCCCAAGCCATGGGTCCCTGCAGCCCTGTGCCCTAACAAGGACAGCGGGGGTCATTGGCTTTGCTTTATCAGGCTGCTGTGCTTCTGCTAGCTAAGAAATTAGCTCTCTTTTCCTGCTGCGTGCTGAGGACACTGAGGAAGAATAGAACTCAGCCGCTTCATCTCTAAGAGGTGGTACCACAAAAGACGGAGCATTTCATAGTGCTGTTTGGGTTGGTATTCAGAACAGTGTCACAAACAGGACCTGGCACACGGCAAGTGCTCAGGAGCAGGGGCTGTTCAACAGTTGCCAGGGGAGGGCAGCATGCGGGGAGACATCCTTCCCTCAGGGCATACCCTCCTGTTAGCTTCCCTGGAACAACATCCTCCGCCATCCTTGGGTGGCGTGGTATCTGGGACTGTCCTCTCGCACAAGCACAAGGTGCCCAACTTCCTCCTGCACAGCCAGTGCCCACCCCAGCCTCCTGGCCAAGCCCAAAGCCATCACCCCTTCTTTGCTACAGTGGGGGCTGCACCCCACAGAACACGAATGTCAGCCCTTCTGCCTATGCTGCTCAGCCTGCAACAGGGCAGTCTCCGCATTCTAGCTTTTCCCTGTGTCCTTAACAGGGAGGAGCTGCCCTTGGGGTTGGTAGCGCTGCTCATGGTCAGTGTCCTCGGATGCTGTCCCCATGGCATTCGCCCTGCCAGGCTGCACCTCAAGCTCTCAGGAGTAGCCCACAGCTCTGGTCCCCGACACACACTGGCACGAGCCCCTCCCACCACAGCTGGGCCAGAAGGGCTGTCCAGGCAGAGGACTGCATTCCCAGGCCACCGCTCAGGATGAGGGTGTTGTGCCACTGCCCTGTAGACCAAGCACAGCTTGGCCATAGGACAGAAACAGAAGCTACATCCGCCTGCTTTGGCACTGGCTCCGCTTTGCCACCACCAGCAGGATGACAGGACACCCTCCCTTAGAAGTCACCACCAGCTGCTGCAGGCTCCCTCGCTAGCCACTCTTCCTCCCAGGCACTCTCTCCTGACTCAGACCACAGGGGCATTGGGGAGACCCCAGTATCCTGCACCCTGGCCCTGCAGGGACGGCTGCTACAGGTGTGGAGCAGCCCGCGAAACCAGGGTGGCCTCCGGCTCAGCGGGCTCAGGAAATGAAACCAGTTTCCACAGTGCCAGTGGCGGGAGTTCTTTCTTTATCTTCCCTTAAAGAAAAATAGAAGAGAGGGAGAGAAAGAAAAGGTCTTTTTCAACTTGCTCTCTCTTTAAAAAAAGAAACCAATATCAGCCAAACCGGCTTGATTTAGCTCCTTAGCAAATGTATAAATCATCCCGGAACGCGATCTGCCATCCAAATGCAGATCGTGCCGCGTGTCTGGCTTTGAATTTCTTCTTTGAATCAAGCCTCCCTCCCCCCTCAGAAAAGCAGTGGTATTTGCTTTACTTCAGATAACCAGAAGGGCTCCCTAAAAGGGCCCGTCCTGGAAATACAGGTCACAAGGTCCCTGGGACAAAATTCTGTTTTTACCACTCTGCAATACAGAAAGGAAATCCCAGTAAAATTAAAAATGCAAACCGCATGAATCATTGCCTGCCCTAGAGCACAGCCAGCCCCATGGCTTCCGTCCCAGCAAGGGAGGAAGGAACACAGGCTTAGGTGGGTCTGCCTGTGCGCCAGGGTCATTGCGGCTGCAGGAATGTCCTTCCATAAGCCTGCCTCTGAGGAAGAAGCCACCCTCTGCCAGGTGGCTCCTACCTTCCCTTACCCAGTCCCACTCCTTCTCTTAGCACTAAGCCCCACGAAATAGCTACTACCAGAAGTGGCAGGACCGGCTGTGGCCCACAGGAGGAGCGTCTGTCCCCAGGCGCAGTGCGGGCACCTAGGCAGCATCCTTGGGAGCCAAAGCCGCTTCCAGAAGCCCCTGGCAGCCCCAGCTTCTCCCTGCATGGCCCTGGCCCTGGCTGCTTCACCACCTCATTCCCATGGCTGTAACTGTTCTCACAGAATCCGCACTGTCCCTGAGAGTGCTTTTGTTCATATTGAATGTCTTTGAATTTGGGATGTACCTTACAAATGCTGTCAGCTCAGCCACGATGATTGGGACCTTAACAAGAAGTGTTTGTGGTAGCCTTCACCACCAGCTAGCGTCATGGAAGCGGCTCGCCTACAGCTTGGACACTAGAAGGCCAGGAACAGAGCAGAGCGCTGCCCATGTTCTCACGTAGTAGCAAACAAGTTATTTATGGAAAGATAATCACGGTATAGAACGGCGGGCTTCAATGATGTGTGTGTAGAAGGACGGTCCAAGCAAAATGACAGGCCGCAGAGCAGCTGCCAAAGCCTCAGAGTAGATCAAAGAAATCTCCCGACAGGGAGGGGCTGCAGTGGCCAGCCCATGGGTGACACGGGACGGTCCTTAACCGATTAATTTATAGCTTTCTTCTTTCCTTGTCAGTGATACAGAAAACAGTGGTGCAGCCTCGTGGCATATTAGATCCAGTGCATACTGTACTAAACAGATAAGCAAAACATAAAATCATTGCAGGTCCCAGAAGTGTCCAGCAAATAAGAGGCTGTCACAGGGAACAACAGAAGAACCTCATTTATTCAGAGGGATCAAAAAAAGTCTCCCAAGGGCTGGCCTGAAGCACCTACTTAGGCAGACAGCAGCAGCTGGGGTTCAATCCCCGGTGCACTGTGGGTGCTCCACCCACGGGGCACACTGAGACAGAGATTGAGGCCGGGCATGGTGGTACGCGCCTGTAATCCCAGCACTTTGGGAGGCTGAGAATAGTAGTAGCGCTGTGAGTCTGATCTGTGCAGTGAGACCCTGAATACCCTGTAGACCCTGTCCTAAGTACAGAAGGAAAAAGTGCTCCCTCTGGGCGCTCAGGAGGCTGAGGCAGGAGGATTGCTGGGAGTTGGAGACTCAGCCTGTGCTATGCTACACAGTGAGTTCAAGGTCCACCTGAACTATATAGCAAGACACTGGGGAGAGAGAGAGACAGAGATAGACAGAGAGAGAGAGAGAGAGAGAGATTGAGGTCTCACTGAAGATTTGCAGCCAAGGAGCAGCCCAGCAGGCAGTGGAGCCAGAGCACTAACGCCCGGGCTGTGGAGCAATCCCATCTGGGCAGATCTGGGCACTGTTACTGAAGTCCTGGCCTAAGCAGAAACAGACCTTGCAGCATGCGGTCACAAGCCAGAGCACCACATAGCTAAGGAAACAGCAAGCGTCATGAAAATCACGTCAGATTTCCAAAAAATCTGGAAGGAGGGCCCTCCAGGGCTCGGGAATGCACACAGTCCCGCTGAGAACTGGGCGTCTGGAGCTCTGACTTCCAGGAGGGCCAGAGAGTCCTGCCTGCACCAAGCCATTAGACAGGCGGCGTTGGTGTCAGAACCAGTGGGCGACAGATGCTGGCTCCTTGCTTCCCTGTTAACTAACTCCCTGTATTTACTGGCCAACACATCCAACTCTGCCGGGTGTCTGTGTCACTCTGAACTAAACAGCAGTAAAAGTGCCTCTCTGGGTGAGGAAAGGGACCATGAACCAGCAGGGTGGAAAGACCAGAAGCCCCGCCCCGATCTCCCACCACCACCAGCGCTCTGCCTGCCAGCTCAAGGACTTCCGAACTCAGCTTCTCCAAACCTCTAAGCAGTCCTGCCACTCAGAGACACGGTGTCCCTGGAGGGAACAGACACTGGGTGCAGGGCCACGCGGCCACAGAGCGGCGGGGCCACGCCCCCGGGGACACGGCAGCCAAGACCTCTCGGGGCCCTAACATGCAGCTCTGCTGTCACTCTGTCCGCTCACTCCTTTCCCCTCACCACGTCTGCTGCAGTGATTACCCTGTTCCAGCCTGTCACCAGCTTGTCACAGAAGGGATGGAAGTGCCACTAATTCAGCACTAGGGCCAAGGAGGGAAGTTGGCTGAGGAGATGTTTGTTTATCTGGGAACAAATGGCTCTGAGGTTTGGAAATGGAGCCGCCGATGTACCACAGCCCAGAACATTGCAGCTGGGTGCTGGGAGGAGCGCTCTGGGCCCTCAGGAGCCGGGGAGAGGGTGTGTGGGGGGGGATGCTGCCTGCAGGAGCCGGGGAGAAGGCCAGGCTGGGTGCCGCCTGGAGGAGCCGGGGAGAGGGCTGCACACAGTACTGCCCGTAGGTCTTTCTCAGCTGCACAGGAGCCCGCAGGAAGGCTTTGCAGGGGCCCTGCCTCCCCGAGTCGCTGCCCCATCTTTATGTAGCTCACGTGAGGACCCTGCTCACCGCAGTCTCCCAGTCCACGCCGACCTTTCACTGCCCTGTTTCTGCTTGCTTTTCCCTTTCCGCCTTTGATTTCCAGCGCTTCCCCGCCTCCTTTGCAGCCCTGTTTGTCTTTACAGGGCAGCTTGGCTAATGGGAGCCGAGGCCGAGGGGCAGCTCTGCGTGTGAGCTTCGCTGCCAGGAGCCCTGAGCCTGGGCTTTAAGGCTATGACTATTTGCATGAACAACATTTTTTTTGTGTGTATTTTTCCCCCGTTTCTGATCATCAAAGAGCTTGGATGAGCTGCAACGGGATGCAGTTTCTTCCAGTCTGTCCTTGGGAGCAAGTACCTGCATCGGTGTGGCTCTGAAAGTGTCCTCTGAGGGAGGCCTCGGGAATGGGGAAAGCTGCAAAGTCACACCCAGGGAGTGTCCACTTTGGAAGCAAGCAGCTGCTTGGCAGGGAGGGGTGCAGGACCTCAGAGAACCCTGAGCCTGCCACGCTGCTACGAAATCTTGATTCCAGAATGCACTGCGGCGTGGGCCCTGGGCTCCAGGGGCCGTGGGTGGTTACTTCCTTGGTGGCAGAAGGTCTCGAGAAGGCCAGTCTCCCGTGGGATGAATGACGATTCCTCAGTCTGCAGGAGCCATTTGCGTTTGAGATTTCCCGTGCATCTCGGGTCTGTATTATTTTATTGCACCGGTGCTTTGAGTCCTGGCTGGGTGACGAAGCTGAGAGGTGGAGCTGTGGTTCTGTGGGCCCGACAAGGTGCAGGAGGTGGGCGGCCTCGCTCTGCATGTCCCTTGTGACCATTGCTTCCTTACGTTACACGGAGCATTCTCATCAAATTCACAAGCAAGAAACAAGAAGAAAGGGCGGGCCAGGTAGCTCCTCCGACTAAAGCGCCTGCTTAGGCAGAGCACTGCGGCCAGGGTTTGAACCCCGGCACACCTCAGGGCGTGCTGAGATGGTGATTGAGACCAGGTGTGGCGGCGTGCGCCTGTAATCCCTGAGTTGGGGAGGCTGAACGCAGGGGGATCACTGCGTGTCCGACCTGTGTTGTGAGACCCTGTAAATCCTTTACTAAATACATTTTAAAAAAGAAACACGAAAGAAACTATACTAAGTTTATACTAAGCATAACCACCTTACCATAAAGCTAGTAATAAAGGGAAATCTTCAAAGAAACCAAAGTAAAAAGCCACGCTGTGGCATGACACGTGTCCAGCTGTTTGTGTAGCAGACAGAAGCACAGTGACTTTATCTTGGCCAGAAGTAGTAGTCCATGCAGCTGCTCTGAACACTAGAATTTGTGGTGGCTTGCTTCAAAGGGCTACACTCCCACCCCGTCCTATTAAATGACTTAGAAACTGATCCGTTTGGGGCTTACATTGAAAGTTGGCCAATGGTTTTAAAAAAAAAAAAAAAGCAGCTTATGTTGTTCATGATAATACTACAGTGACAAAAGATGCCTGCCCAGCAATTGCCAGGTTTCTTCCAACAGCTGCAGAGGACTGGTCCTACCTGCTCACTTTAACAAACACCACACGTCTCTTCTGCCCTGGCCATGCTGTGGCTTCCTGCGCAGCTGAGCACCTGTTAAGGAAAAACAACACGTGTCAGTTGTCATTTGGCTAACACTGGCACAACTTAGCCCAGCCAGGCAGGCCAGAATCCCTGAGAGTCTCACAAAAGCAACCCCAAGATTCAGCACACACACACACACACACACACAACCTCACACTAACAACTTTCTTTTCTGGAGCAAAACTTCAAAAGACAACATCCAGGTTAAAAGTTGCAATGTCAGGAGCTGCCGCCTCAGAATCTCAGGATGACTGAAGGCGCACCCACAGTTCCAGGAAGTGCCCTGTGTCTAACACTTTTCCCAAGCCCACAGGACCTCGAGGCCATGAGCTGGAGACAGAGCAGCAAGCAAGTGTCCTCCCCACCAGCATCAGACACAAACATCCCTGTCAGATACAAGGGCAGGCAAGCACTCAAAGCTCCTTTCTGGCCAGTGGGAGGCCTGGCGAGCAGCTGTCTAAACCGCCACGTCCCATGGCCACAGAGCTTCTTTTCCTGCAGTCACACTTGTCCTATCTCAAGAAACTATGTGGGATCTGAAAAGGCTTTGCAGAGGCAAATTTTCTAGAAAGAGTTAGGAAGTGTGACATAAAGGAAGAATTACAGAGAAAGGACGAGGAGGAAGAGGAGGAGGAGGAGGAGGAGGAGGAGGAGGAGGAGGAGGAGGAGGCGGCGGAGGAGAGGAAAGGGCACAAGAAGAAAGGAAACTGCTTTGGGGCCCAGGGGACTTCGAGAAGAGAATGCAACAAAGGCCACTCAGGCAGGATTGCACAGCATGCTGACCGCGTTGTCATCTGGGCCGGCTCTCTTCCCAGCCTGCTGCTAGAGGGGAATGGAGCAGGGCCCCTGAGGCAGAGGCCGGGGCTCAGGACCCCAGGGGGCAGGGGAATGTGGGCGTTTGGGTCCCTGCCTCCCTGCTCCTGGCTTCCTGAGTGACAAGGGCTTCGCTAAGAAGGGTGAAACGCACAGCGTTCCCACCAAGTCGGTGCCGCCGCCAACCTGCCTCAGTGTACCCCGGGACCTGCAGGAACCAAGGTGGGGCGGAGGTGGGTGCAGGAGGCTGCTGCAGCCCTGCGGGAGAGCTGAGGTGGGTGCAGGAGGCTACTGCAACCCTGCGGGAGAGCTGAGGTGGGCGCAGGGCTTCCGGCAGAGGGTGGATCTGCTAGCCGAAGGCGGCAGCGCTGGAAAGACGCCCTCAAGCCCTCTGGGCTTGGAGGAGGAAGGCGACTGTGGCTCTGCCTCTGCTGGCAGTCGCTGAAGGGGCTGGCTGGAGGACAGTGACAAGGAGATAGTGTGGTTGCGTGGCCTGCAGAAAGCAGCCACGCAAGGCAGGCGAGGTACTGGCTTCTCCATCCATGTGCGACACCTGCACCCCAGCCAGGCTTCTGCAGAAGGCACCCAGACTGCCGGAGGTGCCCTGGACCCCGCCCCCTCCCCCTCCCCCTCCCCAGGGCCTGTCTCCCGTGGAGGCTGGCTTAGGAACTTGCGCATGCGCGCTGGAGGGCTTCCAAGTGGCCACGCGGGAGCCTTGGTCCGGCCTGCTCACCTTCAGCGCACAGTGGCCCCCACTCTGCTCCCTGGCTGCTCTCCTGCTTCTCCTCTGACCGGCTCCCCTCTTCCTGCCCCCGCCGGCCTCCAGCAGGGCCGCTTCTCCCTGACAAGGTCTGGGCTCCGCTGCTGCGGCGGCCCTGAGCCTCACTGCTGCAGTGGCTCTGCGTCCCCCAGCACAGCCTGCTGCCCACTGCCGGTTTTCCAGACTCTTCGTTTCCTCCTGAGCTCCGTGCCTTGAAAAGAGCCCGGCGCAGCTCAGCTGCCGGCATGCCGATGGCACTCTCCAACATGCGTCACTTGGACACATCTATTACGGGCTGGCACAGTGCTCCCTGAGCGCCGGGCCAGCGGGCAGCTGCGAGGAAAGCACCACTCGCCAGAGGCCTCTGGGAAGCCCCGGGCACAGCTGTGACCCAGGAGTGCCTGTCTTTCCGCTCACCCTTCCAGCACTGCTCCAACAGCGTGGGCACCGGCTGTTCTAGTGCCCTCCTGCCCGCTTCCCAGCCCCAAGCTGGCTGCTTCCGCTGGAATCCTGGCACTGCCCCTCCTGGGCTGGTTCTGCCAGAGGCGGCCGTCCCAAGAGAAACTCCCAGGGCCGTCTTTCCCCGGACCCGCAGTCGGACAGGGAGGGGCGGCTCCA
Source organism: Myocastor coypus (assembly GCA_004027025.1). Classification (NCBI taxonomy): domain Eukaryota; kingdom Metazoa; phylum Chordata; class Mammalia; order Rodentia; family Myocastoridae; genus Myocastor; species Myocastor coypus. The sequence continues at coordinate 2,943 of PVJA010012357.1, read as the reverse complement.
GAGCCCCCCGGGCACCGGTCGGCACTTGTGCTTCAGGGAAGGAAGCAGCACCCAGGCGACAGGTACCATGTGAAGTGGGAGCAGCAGGCTGGGCCCTTGTCCCATTAAAATTCTTTATATGAAGTAGATACCCACGTGGCTCGTAATCTGAAAGAATACGGAACAGATGCGTCTAGTCCTACGCCTGCAAGGCCTGCCTCTGTCCCGCTGCCTCCCTCTCCCCTGAGGGCTACAACTGCTATTCATTTCTGCCTTGGAGGAGAGCGGGTACTGGGAATTGAACCCAGGACCTCACCCTTGCTGGGCAGTCACTGCTCTGCCAAGCTGAACTCCCGCCCCTCTATTCATTTCGTCTTCCCAGCATTTCTCAAATTTATTTACTTGTCCTCCCCACGATGTCCCCAGAAGGTGTTGCCCTCTGGGCTGCTCTGCCCTGCCTCTTGTGTGTACCCTGCACCCTTTTCAGTCACCCCAGGGCACTTCCTGGGCTGGGCAGTAATTCCACTGAGGGCTGCACTCCCCCTCCCCCACGTTATCTGGCTCCTGGTGGACACTGGCGTGCTTGTGGAGAGGCCGACGTTATCTCGCTATGCGGATTCCGGAGCCACTGGTCGGATCCCAGGCGGTGGAGGCAGGGGAAGAGTGCACCCAGGGCTGACCACGCCCCTGCCAGCCCCCCACCCCGCCCCCCACCCGGCACCCGAGCTGCCCCCGTGGGATAACTACCGCCTCACCATCGAGGGCGTGGCTGGGTGCTGCCCCGTTTGCCAATCTGACCACGAGACTGGGGTCGCAGTGCAGCTTTAACTCCGCTTTCATCGGAGCACTGAGGTCCAGGCTCTTCCCCGTACTCAAGAGCATTTGTGTTCCTTCTCCCCTGACACGTCTCTCCACGTCCTGGGTCCGCCTTTTGGAGCTCACCGGGCTTATGCTACGTGATTTCTAGACGCCCTTTACCCATCAGCAGGATGCTAGGGTAGCCCCTACGCAGGGACGCGCCGTTATTTCTTTTCCCCCTCACTTTGTCATTCATCCCTTGGCTTCTGGCATTCTTGTTTTTAGGTTGTGCAGAAATTTCCTGCCTGCTTTAACAACCTTCTATGGCTGCTGAGCTCCGAGTCATGAGAGCTTTGCTGAAATGGCTGCAGAGGAGAGTGCCATGTAGTCTCCTAGTCTTCTTGTGATTTCTATTGTGTAATTTAAAAGCCTGATCTGGGTAGGGTTTTTCCCAGTATATAATGCAAAGCACACATCCAAACTATAGCTTTCTGTCTTTTCCTAGATCTCTTAACAGTATTTTTAACGTCCTTCTGCAGCATATGCCACTAATTTGAAATGATATTTTTATAAAATGTTGAATTCCAGTACATGTGCTTGAGTACTTAGGATCTCTGTTCTGCTGGCTCGTACACGCACAGTGCAGACTCTCCCCCACCCCCATAGTTCTCTTTATGGCCTTGTTCACAGACTCTGCAGCCCTCACTCTCTGTCATTAAAGTTCTCTCCTTGCTCGGGGTGTGTTTTACTCTCTCTCCCACCAGGAGGTCAGCATTTACCTGTAGCCTTCCAGCCAGAGAGAGGCAAACACAGCTTCATCCTGAAGCAAGGTAGAGGTGCCAGGTGTTCTAAGAGCTCCTGGGGAGCCTGTCCATGCACCCCTCGGAGGCCTGTGTGCGGCAGAAGGGTCACCTGAGAAACGTGTGTCTTCCAGAAGTGTGGCCATTACCCTGCAGGGTCCCCACACTGCTCCTCTGACCTGTGGATGCTGTTGAAAGGAAGTCACCCCACGTTGCCCTGACGTGGAGACCTACCACCCCCTCTCACTGCCTGACACTGGTCGGGTGGGAAGGGCTCTTCAGGGAGGAAGGTCTTCTGAGAGCAGCATGGACCACCACTCCTGCCCTCCCCAAGGCCACCAAGACCACCTCTGCTCACGGAGTACCTGCCGAACACCAGGCACCGTGGCGGGTACTCTGGACACTCTTCTTGCTTACAGTCCCTTGAAGAAGCTGTCTGTACACTGGCCCTCATGTAGCGTACTAGTAGCCTAGCCAACCTCTGTGACTTAGTTACCCTTTTTTTCATTACTGAGACCCAAAGTCAAAGGGGAAAAGGTCTGCTTAGCTCACAGTGCGTTGAGGTTTCAGTCCCTCCTGAGCTGGCTCCAGGGCAGGGTGGCGTGGCAGAGGGGATTCACCAAGGAGACGCAGTGCATGGTGGGCAGAAGACAGCAAGCAAGCACGGCGGCTCTCGCTCTTCCCATACCTTATGTCCTCTCCAGGCTGCCCAGGGCGGGCAGCACTCACCCTCTTAGCCTTACGGCCCTTGATCCCAGCATGGCTCTGTGAACCAATGCCAGTGTCACACACTCCAGACCCAGGCACCGCTGAGAAAAGCCCCACCTAGGACTGCATAAGGCTTCAGGGGACATCTAAACACAAGCCACAACATTCTGCCCTGGCCCCCAAATATTCATGCACGTTCCTTTATTCAAAGGCGTTTAGGGGCCAAGGAGATAGCTCCATGGCACAAGTGCCTGCGTGGCAAGTGCAAGGTCGTGAGTTCAAACCCTGGTCCCACCAAAAAAAAAAAAAGAGAGAAAAGAAACAATCAAAGGCATTTGGTCCAATGCTAGAGGTGCCCAAGTCCTAACAGTTCCATCATTGCTGAAGAATTCAAGTTCCAAGTCTCCTCTGAAATTTATTTCTTTATTTATTTAGTCTTTTGGAGACAGGGCCTCCTTGCTATGCAGCTCAGGCTGGCTTTGAGCTCACTTTTGTAGCCCAGGCTGGTCTCGATCTCTCACTGATCCTCCTGCCTCAGCCTCCTGCGTGCTGAGATTATAGGAGTGCGCCACCACGGCCCAGCTCACTCCTGTGAAATTTAAAGCAAACTCTCACCTGAAAGCCCCTGTACAAATACTTTTTTTTTTTTTTTTTTTTT
>PVJA010012356.1:0-52232 GCA_004027025.1 Myocastor coypus | reverse complement strand
ACATGTAAGCAAAATTGTGTAGTTTTTGTTTGCTTGTTTGTTTTCTTTTTTTTTTTTTTGTTTTGTCCTTTTGAGACAGGACCCCGCCGTGCAGTTCAGGCTGGCCTTGAGCTCACTTTTGTAGCCCAGGCTAGTCTCAAACTCACACTGATCCTCCTGCCTCAGCCTCCTGAGTGCTGGGATTACAGGTGTGAGCCACCACACCTGGCCGAAAATTGTGTAGCTTTTCCCTACTAAACTTGACTCAAAGTATTAGGTGCCTGAAGGAAAAATTGAACCTAGCTTAGAAAAAAAAAAAAAAATTTGTAGGAAATATCTTTTCTGTTTTACAACTGAATTTTTTTTTTTTTTTTTTAAACTGGAAATTGAGTTTAAGACCAGGCAAGTGCTATTCCACTGAGTTGTATCTCTGGTCCTTAAATTTATTTTTAATGTGCTAAACTATTTGTTGCATGGCTGGTGAGATAGCAGCAGTCTAAAGTGCCTGCTTAGGCAAGCTTAGGCAACAGCAGGGACCACGGTTCAATCCCAGGCACCACATGTTGTGCCAGCCCCACCCCTAGGGCAGGCTGAGCTGGCCATAACATAAAGTTAAAAAAAAATAAACTATTTGTTGCTGCTCAGTTCACTTCTTCAATTTCTCATACGAATTTCTTTATATCTGTATTAGACTTTTAAAATATTATAGTAAGATATACCTAACATAAAATTTGCCAATGATTTTTTTTTTAAAACTTTATATTATGGTCGGCTCAGCCTGCCCTGGGGGTGGGGCTGATGCAGCATGTGGTGTCGGGGATTGAACCGCAATCTCTGTGGTTGCCTAAGCTTGCTCAGGCAGGCGCTTTAGACCGCTACGGAATCTCCCCAGCCCTACCAATGATTTTAATTGCCTAATTCTTTGGCATTAAATGCATACTGTTAGGGCCAGCAAGATAGCTCAGTGGACTAAACACCTGCTTAGGTGACAGCAGGGACCAGGGTTCCATTCCCAGAACCGCATACTGTGTCAGCCCTGCCCTCGGGCACAGTGAGCTTCCGAGACCAGGAATGGTGGTGTATTCCTTTAATCCCAGTGCTGTAGGAGGCTGAAAACAGCAAGGTAACTGTCTTATAACTATCATTTCTATGCCCACAACTATGATATCATCCTAAATAACAACTATGCATATAATAAACGTAATTCCTCATACATACTTCATATACTTCTTAAATCCCCTGGAAAGCTACATTTTATTTCCTAGTTTTATTAATTTGTACATTCAAGGAATCTCATATTCATGGAAAAATACTGCCTCCTGTGGCTTATTTATTAAAGCAGGGTCTATCTTTACAGTGCAGGCTGGAAATGAACTCACTATGTAGCTGAGGCTAGCTTTGAACACATAGTGATTCTCTTGCCTCACCCTCCTTGAGTGCTGCAATTACAGGCATGCGCTACAAGACTGGTTAAAATTTATAATATCTGAAGACTCATTCATGTTGTATCATGTATCAAAAATTTCATTCCTTCTTAGGGCTTAATAGCATATCATTATATATCATATTGTGTTTATTCATCTAATGATGAGCATATGGGTTAATTTTGCCACTTGGTGATCTAGTTTGTTTGAATTTTTTTTTTTTTTTTTGTAGTTCAGGCTACCCCTAAACTCACTATGTAGCCCAGGCTGGCCTTGAATTTGTAGCAATCCACCTGTCTTACCACTCCCACCATACACACACAGGGATTACAGACATGTGCCATCATGCCTGGCAAACTTTTGGTGATCCTGAGTAATACTGCTCTGAAAGGTGAAAGAAAGCAGTATCTATTGTTGGGGGGGTCTCTGGTTTTAATTATTTAAGTGGAATGCTAGATTACACATAATAAACTTTTTTTTTCTTTTTTTTTTTTTTTTGCAGAACCGGGTATCAAACTCAGGACCTTGCACTTGCCAGGCAGGTACTTGTGCCCCTGAGCTATCCCCTCGCCCTGTAATTAACTTTTGGAAGCACTGCTGAATCATTTTATTTTTAATTCAAAATATTTATTTATTTATTTTAAATTTAACAATGGCTGTATTACATATTTTCATCATTGGGAATTATTTTCTGTAGTGGTTAATTTATTTATTAGCTTTTTTGTTGTTTTCATACAGGTCTTGCTATGTAGTTTAGGCTGGCCTTGAGCTCACTGTGTAGCTTAAACTGGCCTTGAACTCCTATCACTTCAGCATCCTTAGTGCTGAGATTATTGGCATACACCACCACTGTGAACAGCTGTAGTGGTTATTATACTCTCAGTGATTTTATTTTATTTTTTAATTTTTTTTTGTCTTTTTGAGACAAGGTCTTACTATGTAGTTCAGGCTGGCCTTGAGCTCACTTTTGTAGCCCAGGCTGGTCTCAAACTCGCACCGATCCTCCTGCCTCAGCCTCCCAAGTGCTGGGATTACAGGCATGCGCCACCCGCCTGGCCAGCTTCTCAGTGATTTTAATTTCTCTACATTCTCACCAAAATTATTCTTTTCCCCTCACTTCTTTATAGTAATAACTATAAAGTGGTACCTCACTGTGGTTTTGATTCATATTTTCTTAATAACTAATGATTTTCATCATTTGTTCAGAGATATCATTATTCCAAACCAGGTTCTTGAAATCTGCCACCTAAACATTATATAATTCTAAATGAAGTGTGATTGTTAAAGACCTTACTGACAGTTGTATAAAATTCCAAAAGCATTTAAATCAAGTATGGTCAAAGCTGCAAGATATGTGTTCCTTACTTAGTCTTAAAAGGATGCTGATAAATTCTATATTCATTTATTACATCTCACAGAATAGACTGAATAAACATACTGGTACACTCTGTTTTGTAGTAAATTCTAAAAACTTATGTTGTATCTACCAATAGAAATAAACTTAGAAACAAACCTGCCAAAACCATAGGATTTGTTTGCTTGTCCTAGTGTAATGACGGTAGATGGCATGTCTTTGCCAGTCATTCAAATCAATCTCTTGCATGCCACATAAAAGGACCTGTAGGGATGGAAAAATCAAAAAATAAATTTTAAATGCCCATACAAAAAATACTTGGGGGCCTGGTGGGATGGCTCAGTGGTCTAAAGCCCCTGCTTGGGAAAGCTTGGGCGGCTTCAGGGACCTCGGTTCGATCCCCGGCACCACATGCTGCGCCAGCCCTGCCCCCGGGGTGGGCTGAGCCGGCCATAAAAATGAGTGAATAAACAAAGGTTCTGAAACAAGAAAAAAATAAATAAATAAAATTTAAAAAAAAAATGCTTGACAAAAAAGACTAACATTAAACATAACGTTTGATGTTAGTTATTAATCAGTAGCCTCCATCTTTTTTTTTTTTTTTCTTTTTCTCAAATGTATTTGGTACAGGGTCTCACTACACAACTTGACTCATAGTGGTCCTCCTGTTTTCAGCCTCCTCAGTGCAGGGATTACAGGTGTGTACCACCACACTGGCCTCAGTGGCTAGCTCAACACACTTGGGGGTGGGACCAGCATGGCATGTGGTATGGGGGATCAAACCCTGGTCCCTGTGCTTGCCTAAGCAGGCACTTAGTCCACTGAGCTAGCTCGCCAGTCCTGCCTTCAGCTTTTAACTGTACATCAAGAAGTGTATTTTACATTAGGGTGTGTTTCCATATACTGTGTTATACATAGAGGAAATAGGTCATTTAATTGTAAGTAAGTATTATTCTCTATGTGGTTTAGGCTGGCTTTGAACTCATGAACTATGTAGCCTTGGCTCATTAAATTCAAGGAGATCCTCTGGCCTCAGTCTCCCTGTGCTGGGAATACAGGCATGTGCCACCATGTCTGGCTAGGTAGTTAAGTCTTAATAGCAGAACTTTAAGATAGTGTTTGGTCGGTCAGTCAGTTGATCAGTCAGTCTGTCTGCCTCTTTCTCTCTTTCAGTTTTGGGATAATTTATCATTTTCTTTAACCATAAAGAATGTTTCAAAAGGGGCCAGGAGATAGCTCAGTAGAATAAGTGCCTGCTTAGCAAGTGTAGGGTCCTAAGTTCAATCCCAGGTACCCCAAAAGAGAATGTTTCAAACATCTTACAAGCATAAAAACTACTCACACTGGAAAAATGACAAAGGGGGTATCTGCAGACGTTTAGTAGAATGCGTTAGGGGGAAATGAAAAGCTTATTACCTCTAATTCCTTTGCATCAAAGTATTGCAAATACTGCTGTGGGAGAATTTCATTAAAACCTTCAAAGAAAGCTTGTGTCTGTTCTTCAACACCTCGAGACAACCTCCACTCAGCTACCATTCTGGCAAGTAAATATGAAAAAAAAATCAGGATACTTAAATTTTTACCTTTAAATTTTGAATATAAAATTTAAAAATTTTAAACTTTGTTATGAAAAACCTGAAACTACAAAAGCAAACTGTAACAAACCTCTTTGTACACAATGTCCTAGCTTCATCACAATACCAACCTTATAATTGAAAATATAATTTCAACTTTAAAAATTATTTTAGGTTGCCAGTAGTTTGTTACCTTTTACCTTCTATGAATTGTTTCTCCTCTGTAATGCCACTCTGCTGTACTGCCCTTCCTTGGTGCCAGCCAACTATGACTGAAACCACTACACACTAATAACGGCTCCATAGAGAACGTAAAATTTCAAGCAGTACAGACTTCAACAGTGTTACCACAAGGGACCAGTAGTCAACTGTAGTATTATAGGGAAAATCTGTTTATGCTACTTTGAAAATGTTTAAATGGGATTTGATTTAAGACAAGTATGGAGTGTCATTATTAGCTGGTGCTCTTAGAAAACTCAAGCATACTCAAAAATTCTGAGGGAAGGGACGGCCAGATAGCTTAGCAGGTTAAAAGCACCTGTTTAGGTAGACACAGGGATCAGGGTTCCATCCCCAACATGCTGTGCCAGCCTTTGCCCCCCAGGGCACCTATAATCCCAGAACTTGGGAGGCTGAAAACAGGAGGATCACTAGAGTCTTATTTGTGTAGTGAGACTCTGTAGACCCTATATTAAATACATTAAAAAAAAAAAAAAAGAATTCTGGTGGGGGAGTGGGAGAAAAAGGAAGTTTACAGCCAGAAGTTCTAGGATCTGAACAACATTTATTAACTATATACAAAGAATGGTTCAGGAAAACACACTAAACCAGGCATGGTGGTGCATACCTGCAATCCCAGCACTCGGAAGGCTGAGGAAGGACTGCCATAAAAGAGAGGCCAGCCTGGACTACACAGTGCGCTCAAGGCCAGTCTAAACTACATAGTAAGGCCATGTCTCAAAAAAACAAAACAAAGCCAAACAAACAACAACAATGAAAAACGAAAACATTTTTTGGATAAGCTATCCAAATTCATGTGCTTCCCTACAGCGTGTGGCTAGGCTTAATGGATGCTGCCTTAGAAAGAACAGATATACAGCTGCCACAGTTCTGTCTGTAGTAGCTCCCTGACTGTCCTAAGTCTGTCACATGCACTTGCTTAAAAATTTTCTTGAGCCTTGGCGATGACAGTCTATAAGGAATTAATACCAACATGGAGTCAGTTTATTATCCTAATACTGAACAAGAAGAAAAAAATGGAACAACAACCTGAAATTTATCAAAATAATTTCAACACTGAAGACAGTAACTTAATCAGGAGTTATGTAAAAAACCTTGGGGGACCAGGGATATAGCTCAGTGGCATAAGCATCTGTCTGGCAAGTGCAAGGTCCTGAGTTTGATCTCTGGTGTCCTCCCCCCACCAAAAAAAAAAAAAAAAAACCCTCAGGATTCAACAGTAGAGCCTGCCTTGGTGCTTTGTGATACCAAAGAGAACAGTTCTACTAATTGCCTTCTTCATTCAGCACACAGTGAGATGTTTCTTCTGCCTCATTTGAAGGATATCCCCACACAGGATATCACTTTATTTCTCTGGTATTTGTACTTCCTTTATCTCTTATATCTCTGGTGTGAGAAACAGCAAGTGTAAATAAGGACCAAAATGTATTATGAAATAGGAAGCGAATATTCAAATAGGAAGGTAAACTATAGAAGGGGGAAGGAAAAGGAAGAAAAAAGAAAAAATGGAAACTGGTGAATAGGGAAGGGAAAAAAGGTTCAAGAAAGGAAAGCGGAATTGCAAAAAGAATCAAGATATATCATGTACAAGTATAAATTTCCTATGCTGAATATGATCATTATGTACACCTAAATTTACCAATAAATTTAAGTAAGAAAGTGTGGTATTTATAAATAAATAAATAAATAAAGTAAGTCTTTCAAGTAGCATGTAAGGGGAATGAAGCATAGAAAACATAAAAAATTTCCTAGTTCAAGAAATGGCATCAGCCACACATAAAAAGATAAATATAAACATAAATTTACCAGATAAATTTAAATTGACCACAGCTAGATAAATGAAAAACAAAGTTTAGCCGGGCATGGTGGCACATGCCTGTAATCCCAAGGAAGAGAGAGAAGAAGACAGAAGAGGGGAGGACAGGGGAGGGAGAAGGAGGAGAAAGGAAAAGAGAGGAGAAGAAGAGAGGGGAGAGGAAGAAAGGGGTAGGAATAGAGATGGGGACAGAAACTGAGAGAAAAGAGAGAGAGAGAGAGAGAGAGAGAGAGACAGAGACAGAGACAGAGAAGAGGGAAAGGGAAGGAGGATTGGTGGGATTTTGAGACCAGCCTAGGCTACAAAAGTGAGCTCGGGGCTGGGGAGATAGCTTTGTGGCACAAGTGCCTGTCTGGCAAATGTAAGGTTGTCAGTTCAAACCCCAGTCCCCCAAAAAAAAGTGAGCTCAAGGCCAGCCTGAACTGCATAGGGAGACCCTGTCTCAATAAATAAATAAATAGATAGATAGATAGATAGATAGATAGATAAATAAAACTATATAAGAAAATCTATTCATTAAAAAAACAAAGTTCAAATCTGTATGTATGTATGTATGTATGTATGTATGTGTTTTAGGGAAGGATCTATAGGGTATTCAGGGTCTCACTACTAGATCGGACTTGTAGTGATCCGCCTGATTATAGTTTCCCAGGAGCAGGGATTACCGGTGGTGCCACTACACCCAATCTCAATTACTGTCTCAGTGTGCCCCAGGGGTGGGCAGGCCTGCCCTGGCCCCTGCACCTGCTGCTTGCAGGTATTTGGCAGGCCCTCAAAGTCCAAATCTTTTGAAATCTATACATTTACTTCACAAAGAAAAAAATAATGGCTAATAGCATCAAGAACAATGGAGGTGAAACAATGGAATGGGACAGGTTGGTGGTACATGCCTGTAATCTCAGCATTTAAGAGACTGAGACAGGAGGATGACCATTATTGAGGCCAGGCTGAATGAAGCTGAGATGAGAGACAGAAGAGAGGGAGGGAGGAAGGGAAGAGAGGGGAAAGGAGGGGGGAGGGAAGGGAAAGGAAGAGAGAGAAGACAGAAGAGGGGAGGACAGGAGAGGGAAAGGGAGAAGAAACGAAGAGAAGAGAGGGGAGAGAAAAAAAGGGGTAGGAATAGAGATGGGGACTGAAACCAAGGGAAGAGAGAGGTGGTGGGGGGAGGAAAGAAGGAAAAAATGAAGTAAAAAGTTTTAAAAGGATTTTTTTTTTTTTTTTTTTTTTTTTTTTTTTGTCTTTTTGAGACAGGGTCTCGCTATGCAGTTGAGGCTGGCCTTGAGCTCACTTTTGTAGCCCAGGCTGGTCTCAAACTTGCACCGATCCTCCTGCCTCAGCCTCCCGAGTGCTAGGATTATAGGCGTGTGCCACCACGCCCAGCTTAAAAGGATATTTTAAATGAATTATATTTACAAGGATAGATTTGTCAACATGTATATTAATAGTTAAAACTGCAATTTTAATTATGAAAGGAAAGCCAGGCCAGAGGCACATAAACTGGAACTGAAGAAGAAGCTTAGGAGCTAGGGATATAGCTCAGTGAAGTGGCATAAGCACCTGCCTGAAAAGTACGAGGTCCTGACTTTGATCTGCAGTAAAAAGAAGCAGAGTCAGATGCAGAGATTTACACCTGCAATCCCAGCTATTCAGGATACTGAGGAGTTGGATCAGAAGGTCAAGACCAATATGGGTAACTTATCAAGGTTCTGTCTCAAAATAAAATAAAAAAGAACTGGGATGTAGCTCAGTGCTATAGCATTTGCCTGGCATGCACAAGGCTCAATCCCTAGTACCATAAGATGAAACAAAACACCAAGAAAAAAATAGTAGCAGATAGGCTAAGCTTAACCTTCACTGGACATAATTGATATTGAGAAGATATGAATGAACTAATAAGGCTATTAGTATGGATCAAAGCAAAGCTCTAGAGAGGCTATAGCATAAATCAGAGTTTTACTTATAAATCTTGCCTCATCTTACAATATTCTCTATAAAAATATCTGCAGGTAAATTTGAGATGTTTTTCAACAGCACATTACAGGGCATAGTGGTCAGAGATTGGTATTTTATTTTATTTTATTTTTTATTTTATTTTATTTTATTTATTTATTTATTTATTTATTTATTTATTTATTTTTTGTCTTTTTGAGACAGGGTCTCGCTATGCAGTTGAGGCTGGCCTTGAGCTCACTTTTGTAGCCCAGGCTGGTCTCGAACTCGCACCAATCCTCCTGCCTCAGCCTCCCAAGTGCTGGGATTACAGGCGTGCGCCACCACACCCGGCTAGAGATTGGTATTTTAAAGGGTGATACAACATTAATTCTACTTTTAAAAACCTTCCATTTTAGGGCTTATACTAGAAATGAGAAATTACTGCCTGTTCAGAATAATGCTTATCACAAAGGCAACATATTTTGAAAGAAGGTCCATTACTATTATCGACAAATGTCAAGAGAAAAGATAAACTATGTCATTGGAACACATTCTCACCTGATATATTCTTCTTTGTTTTCTTCTGTTACAAGAATATTGCCACCATTGGGTTTTAAATCATGACTCTTAATTTCACCTAGAATTTCTTTATCAACGGAGAAGTACATTTCCAAACCACATTCCTCAATATTGTTTTCTCTGTATAAATGAAAATAGTACTACTTGTTACAGCCACCACTCGAACTTTAATTCAAAAGCTTAACTAAAGGTCTTTGGTCTTAACATCTTTAATGACCAAAAAAAGAGAAAGGATTATTCTCTAAAGTCACCACTATATTAACTTATCCTTTGGAGAATAGTGATGAATCTATGGCACACAGCAGGCACAGAGAGCCCTTCTGTAAGCACTTGAGTCAGGTTGTCCCAGCACTGAACAGCAGCTGGGTTTTTTTTCTACACACCTCAGTATTCGGATTTAATTATAATGTTGGCACTTTATGATAAATAAGTGGGTTCTGGGTTGCAGTTCAGACCCTCAGTCTATAAAAAGTTAACCATCACTGGTCATGTGTGTAAACTTACCATACACTAAACAATTAAATAACTTGATACGTGCATAAGTCACTAAATTCCATACAACTATTACAGGCCCATAGTTTATTTAAGTTACTAGTACCATAACAAAGACATATAGATTACATTTTAATAAATTAAATATAAAGAAAAACTTACTTAACCCAGATGAGAGAATTGTAAAATTCTGGATCAATGGATTCTAAATCCTTAAGTCCAACTGGTTTGTTCAGGATACGTTTGTAGAATGGTAAAGAAAAACCCGTGTCTATAAATTTCCCATGGAACAGAGCCTATATAAAAGTAGGAGGAAAAAAAGCATTTTAGATAACTGTATAAAACTTAATGTACGTCAAAATGTTAGGCTAATTCTTCTAAGCTATGACAGGAGACTCTAAGCTATGAAAGGAGTGTTTTCTCCTGTCATATCATCTGTTACAGTACATGTAAGAAAAATCAGTATTGTTTAACTAACAAAGTAAATGTGAAGTTCTCTATACTTACCATGGCAATAAACCTTCCAATAAAACGAAAATATTTCAGGTGATCTGGATTGATGTAAGAAGCTGGGTTTATCTGTAAGCAGTAGTTATCTTTCCCTGCATATTCAAACAGGCAATACATTGGGTTCAACACTTCGTGTGACAAAAGAAAGAACCATTCTCTGAAATTAAAAGAAAACTTCAGATGAAAAATTTTCTAAGTCACCATGACAACAAATCAAAGAGCCATGCTATAAAGTTCTCCGGAAATTGTATGTCTCAGCTAATAATACTTTTATAGCTAGCTGTTTTTCTTTACTTTTGTCCAAAGACATATTGTACAGAGATGTTTTATATATTGCTTATTTCAAAGACTCTAAACCATAACTGACTTTAAAAACAACTTTAATGAAACACTAAGATTTTTTCAATTTTTACCAATATATCACAATTTCAGAGACATCAAAATGCAAAATGCAAGTCTTAGAATTGATGAATAGCCACTTGGGAGGCTGAGGCAGGAGGATCGGTGTGAGTTTGAGACCAGCATGGGCTACAAAAGTGAGCTCAGAGCCAGCCTGAACTGTATAACAAGACCCTGTCTCAAAAAGACAAAAAAAAAAAAAAAGGATGAATAGTATAAGTAGGCAAGTTTAAAATTTACTTTTGTTTTGTTTTGTTTTGTGGGACCAGGGTTCAAACTCAACCTTGCACTTGCCAGGCAGGCAGGCACACCACTGAGCTATCTCCCTGGCCCCTTGAAATTCACTATTAACTCAGGTGGTTAGAAGAGCTGAAATGTGGGCTGGGGACATAGTTAAGCAGCATTTGATCCCCAGTACCACAAAAAGAAAGAAGAGCTAAAATGCATCAAATATATCATCTATTACTAGGTTCCAGAGTGATCTGTAAAGGGTACTACTATTCCTTTGTCTTAGATGAGTATGAAAAACCTTCCAATTTCAGAGATAGTATAGCAAGCAATTAATTTCAACTGCTGAAATATGAGAAAATCATTCTGTGAAACTTTAAGTGCTCAGAAGTACCAACCCATTTTAACATAAGATTATGATTATTGGGCTGGGGAAATAGCTCAGTAGAACTGAGTTCAATCCCCAGTTCCAGAAAGAAAAGAAAAGGATTATCATTATTAATTATGTAATGGGTGGATTTCAGTAAAATACATGCATGAGACAACAATTATAGTATCTACTTAGTATCCTATACCTGCTTTCCTTTTAATTCATGTCTCCTGACAATAATGTTTCCTATACTTTTATATTTTTAGTTGTCTTAATATTGTTAGTTGAGGGCTGGCGAGATGGCTCAGTGGTCTGGAGCACCTTGCTTAGGCAAGCTTAGTTAACCCCAGGTACTGTGGTTCAATCCCTGGCACCACATGCCGTGCCAGCCCCACCCTCGGCCATAACATAAATAAAGTTTTTAAAAAATATTGTTAGTTGCTCAATATATGACTAACACTCACAAAGTACAATGACGCCTTTGAAGGAAAGGAACTAGGCTCTGAATACTTTGATTATTCTACTAAACTTCTATAGATATATTCAAAATTAAAATATTTCTACTAATATTTATTACTTATGTGTGATTATTTGATATATTTTGAAGTAGTTTTATTGGAATTTTGTACGGTAACATAAAAAAAAAAAAAAACTACTAAAACATTGCCACCAGTTAGTGCTCACACACAGTGAGGCTCTGAATCAGGTCATTAAAAAACAGCACTTCTACTCTAATATAATAACCTTAAAAAACACAGGTATTTGGGGCTGGGGAGATAGCTCCGAGGCACAAGTGCCTGCTGGGCAAGTGCAAGGTCGTGAGTTCGAACCCTGGTCCCACCAAAAAAAAAAAAAAAAAAAAAAAAAAAAAAAAAACACAGGTATGCTCAGTGGACTAAAGTGCCTGCTTAGGCAGACCACAGTGGTCGGGGTTCGATCCCCAGCATGCTGTGCCAGACCTACCCCTGGGGTGCACTGAGATACTAGAACTAAATTTGGTGGCACATGCCTATAATTCCAGCACTTGAGAGGCTGAACACAGGAGAACCACTAGGAGTCAGATCTACACAGTAAGGCCCTGTCCTGAAATACTGGGACCCTGTCCTAAAACACAACACAAAACAAAACAAAAAACAAACAAACAACAACAACCCCCCCCCCCAGGTATTCTTATTTTATTTTACAAATGAAGGTATTTCTCCAAGGTCATGCTATTAAGGGCAAAACCAAAATTCAAATCTAGTCTTGACCCTGAAGTCCTTGCCTTTCCACATTGCTACTGTTATGTGACTTTTACAATTGGTATGTATACCCTAAAGCTTAAGTAGAAGCTCGAATACAACACAGCAGAATTAACATTTTAAAATCCTATTTGATATAGGGTTCTATGTTCTGAGTATAAATTATTAATCTTAGTTGGAAATGGGATCACTACTACTTGTATCAGCATGCTACATGGATGAAAAACACCTTATTATAAGCACCTTTATGCTTTATGCAACACATATGAAGTGGTAGATTGAACAATTACTGAATAGATGACAGAAACTTGTATGCAAGCTCTACAAGTTACTCTACCTTAGATGAATCTAAACCTCTTCATCTCCTGTAAACTTCTACCTCAAGGGATTGTTCTGAGGATTAAATGACTAATGTGGATAACAGCAACTAACAGTACCTCAGAAAAAAACTACTGAAATGTTTATTAAAATTCTGTAACTGCCTCATAAAAAAGCTATAATAATTTGCTGTATTTCCTTTTTCTGAAACATAAGATTGAAAAAATAATACTTGCAAGCAAAGTGCAATGATACCTTTGGAGGAAAGGAACTAAGTTCTGAGTATTCATATTATCACTACCTTGCTACACCTCCATAATCTAAACCTTCTTCTCCGGGAAAAATCACCCACAAACGTCTTCGCAGATCTTGGGGACTGAAGCTCATTATCTACAAAACAATAAGGTAAAATACTTGGTAAAACAGGTGAGGAAAACACCATTCTATCATTTCCAAGTCTGATACCTCTGGTACAGGTAACTTGAATCCTACAACACATAGAAAAGTATTGATGGTCTCATTTAAACACAAGTACAACCCCCAAGCAAAATGCATTGTGTTTATAGCAGCACAATTTGTAATAGCTAACTAAATCTTGGAAACAACTCAAATGTCCATCATGTGAGAAATTGATAAAGATGTGGTATTTTTATACAATGGAGTATTACTTAGCTATCAAGAAGGACAAATGAGGTTTTCATAGGTAAATGGATTCAACTAGAGAACATACTTATTAAATATTGTACTGCTTCCCTAGTGTAAGAAACTGAAAGTGTAAATAAGAACCAAAATAAACAATACATGTTGTAAAAGGGAAAAAGAAAAAAAGGAAAGAGCAACTGGGATGGGAGGGAGGAGAAAAAAACGATAAATGAAAATATATATATAAAAGATAGCTAAGAAAAAATATACTACTAATTTATATTAATCATTGAAAAGAACCATTGCTTATATTGTTTCACCAATTTTATAATCTGAGCAACTACTTTGAAGGTAACATTGTGCAGGGGCTGGGGAGATAGCTCAGGAGCATAAGTGCCTGCCTGGCAAGTTCAAGGTCCTGAGTTCAATTCCTGGTTCTGGAAATAAAAAAAAAAAAACTTGAAGATAACATTGTGCAATATAGTAGCTATTGTTAATTTCTTACTGTCTTGTTTTGAAATTCTGTATTATTATCTCTATTTAAAATAAAAACTCAATGGGGCCAGCCAAATAGCTCAGTGGATTAAAGTGCCTGCAAGCAGGTGCAGGGGTGATGGGTTCAATCTCTGGGCCTACTGTGCCAGCCCCAACCTTGGAGCACACTTGGAGACAGCAACTGAGACTAGGTGTGGTAGCGCGCCTCTGATCCCAACTCTTCGGAGGCTGTAAACAGGCATATCACAAGTCCAATCTAGTAGTGAGACCCTGAACATGCTGTAGTCCCCACTCTAAAGTATAAAAAATTAAAAAAATAAAATCTCAAAAAAACCTGCAAGAGAAAATATTAATTTTCATATTTCATAGTTATATTATGTACACATATAATTTTTATTCAAATGATGCTACTACTATGCTTATAGCACAGAATCAAAGATTGGGTGGGTTTTTTGGTGGAAGAACGTGGAGGTTTGGGTTTGTTTTACAGCCAAAGTTCACATAATACCTAGCTGTATCTTAGAAATGAAAACCAGAGGTTGCAGAGACATCAGTTAACTCTGAAACTTAATTACAGTAGTATCATACATGTATCTGGAAAAAACTACCCAAATTTCATGTTCTGCTATATAGGTAGTTTAAGAGAATCATCTTAACAGGTAAGGGTAGTATCATTATTGAGTTATAAGACATAGGTTATTTGGATAACCTTTTTTTTTTTTTTTTGACATCTCACTATATTGCCCAGGCTGGCCTTGAATTTTGTAACTTTTTCACCTCAACTTCACATGTGGCTGAGATTATAGCAATGTGCTATTGTACCTAACTTTCAAAATTAATTATTTGTCCCAAATTGAGTGAGTACAGCCTTGCATATATTAATTACCCTTATGGAAAAAAAAATTGGAAGGATCTGGACAGAAAATATATATATTTAGTAGGGGAAATTGAACTCATGACCTTGCACTTGCCAGGCACACACTGTGTCACTGAGCTACATACCCAGAAAAAATGCCAGTTTTTATTAAGAATTGAGGATGAACTCTTGGCTGGCCAGATAGCTCTGCAGACTAAAGTGTCTGCTTAGGCAGAGTATAGCGGCTGGGGTTCAATCCCTGGCATCTGTGCCAGCCCTGTCTCTGGGGTGCACTGAAACTGCGACTGAGACTAGGCATGGTGGTGCAATCCTATAATCCCAGCACATGGGAAGCTGAAAACAGGAGGATCATTATGAGTCTGATCTACATGGCAAGACCCTGAGCACCATGTATACTTTGTGCCAAAAGGAAAAAAAAAAAAAAAAGAATGAACTCTTAATTGGATGTGGTGGCACATGCACTTGAGAGGCTGATGCAGGAGGATCGCTGTATAAGATCAGCTGGGGCTACAAAGTGAGCTCAAGATCAACCTGAACTGCATAGCAAGAAAGCCCACCCAACACAGAGAAAATAAACTCTCACAGTTAAACATCCAAAGACAATTACCAAATAATCTGTTTATGGCTGAGTTCTTTTCATTCCCAGCAAAACAGACTAGTTGTACAAATCACATCAAAAGAATGAAAATAAGAAATGGAAGGAAGGAAGGAAGGTCTCAGGTATGACTGAAAATTTTGGTATTTATTTATTTATTTATTTATTTTTTGTCTTTTTGAGACAGGGTCTCGCTGTACAGTTCAGGCTGGCCTTGAGCTCAGTTTTGTAGCTCAGGCTGGTCTCAAACTCTCACCGATCCTCCCGCCTCAGCCTCCCCAGTGCTGGGATTACTGGTGTGCGCCACCACGCCCGGCTAAAATTTCGGTATTTATGACATACCTACATTTTACAGAAATATTATATGCTAGCTATATAACAATGCAAATGACACATGTCACAAAGTTAAAACTGGCCTTTAAATAATTCTTTGACAAACCCCTAATATAAAGGAAAAAATTATTTTTTCCCACAATTTCCCTCATACACAGTTATACTATGCTAACAAAAGAAAACACTATCTGGAGCAATTTTATCCAACAGCTGAGAATAACATGTAATGCTAATTTTGACATCAGATGTCTTGCCTTTAAGTAAATTATTCTCTTAAATTATTATCCATTTATTTGATGGATGTCAAATCTAAGATGGTAGATTTTTAGCACAATCTGATTATTTCAAAGAGCTGTTAGATTTGAAATCAAAAGAATCAGTTTAGCTATTTTTTTAAATAATTTTTTATTTTATTTATTTATTTATTTTCTTGTTTCAGAACCTTTGTTTGTTTATTCACTCATTTTTATGGCTGGCTCAGCCCACCCCAAGGGCAGGGCTGGCGCAGCATGTGGTGCCGGGGATCGAACTGCAGTCCCTGAAGCCACCCAAGCTTTCCCAAGCAGGCACTTTAGGCCACTGAGCCATCCCGCCGGGCCAGTTTAGCTATTTTTTGCCTCTTGTCAACATTACTGTCAGCAAGTTACAAGAAACTAGCCCAACACAGACTGTTTCCTCAGTGACAGAGGGTAGTTATACAAATTAGATATGAGCAAAGACTATTGTGGGCAATGGGCTAGGAGACATATCAGATCAAGGGCATAACAGTAAAGGCCTCAAGTCAAACTCCAAATGCCATTAAAAGCTATCTATGCCGACATAGTAGGATGTCGACTGGATTTTCCCTTTAAATTTAAATTTAAATAACTAAGGTTTCATTAAAATCAACACAACTGTTTAAAATCAAGTAGGTAGTTACTGGCAACCATCTCACTATCTTTCCCTTTGCTTTTAGTTCAGTATTTTTTGAACCTGTTATCATATATAAGGTGCTTGTGGGCCAGGGAGATAGCTCAGCAGAATAAGCACCTGCCTGACAAGTGCAAAGTTCTGAGTTCAATCGCTGGTGTTGGGGTTGGTGGTGGTGGTGGAGGGAATGCTTGAAAGTGATCTCTTATATCTGGCCATAAAACAAGGAATAGATATTTTAATTTTAAGATTTAGCTGCTAAAATAAAGGTAAACAGTAAATTTTCTAAAGTTGAGGGGAGTGAAAAAATTTGCTTACTACAGATATTGTTGCCAAAGACTATTTTCTTATAATTCTTTTTAAAAGTAAGATAAAAATGTAAGGAACACAGAAGTATAAAACTAAGTCTCTTCTTCTTTTTATTTATCCCAGAATGCACTTCCAGACCTTTGCCTACTGACATCTCACTTTGCTGTTTGTATTAACCATTTCAAAACTCTTAACTCTTAGCAACTTAGAAATAGAAATTTAAATTCACTACTACCTTTATTCTTACAAGCACAAAAAACACAGGCTTATGGGATACATACACCCACACATTACATATTTGTTCTTAAGTACTAAGTCTGAGGTAGTTGGCAATGACACTAAACTTTAAAATGTAAGAACTCCAAACTCAAAGAAGTTCAAAACTGTTCAGATACAACTCCTGGCACCAAAAGTTAGTCTGGGGCTGGCAGCCAAAAAGGGAAACCAAGTGAATGAAACAGTACCTGCTGAAAGGAATCCTCAAATAATGTTTTTCTTGTTACTGTAATCTTTATGTGCTGTGGCATGGCCAGTTGCTGAAACAGAAAAATTATTTGTCAACTTTCACCATTAAAATGGCCTCTCAAAAAACCAAAAGGCGTGTCTGGGGCTGAGGAGATATCTCAGTGCTCTAAGCGCTTGCCTGGCAAGTGCAAAGAACTGAGTACGATCCCTGGTATCACATGTTATGCCAGCCCCTGAAACCAGGTGTGGTGGCATATGCCTGTAGCACTGGGGAGGCTGAGACAGGAGGATTACTATGAGTCTGAGCTGCATAGTGAGACTCTAGAGGCCCCATACCAAATAAATAAAACAAAAAAAAAAAGATAAAAAAAAAGATGGTCAAAGTTTTATTAATTAATTAATTAATTTATTATTATTATTATTTTTTTTTTTTTTTGTCTTTTTGAGACAGGGTCTCACTATGCAGTTCAGGCTGGTCTTGAGCTCACTTTTGTAGCCCAGGCTGGTCTTGCATCAATCCTCCTGCCTCAGCCTCCCAAGTGCTGGGATTACAGGCGTGTGCCACCACTCCAGGCTCAAAGTTTTATTTTTGTTTATAGAAAAAGATGATATAGGGGCTGGGGAGATAGCTCCGTAGCACAATTGCCTGCCTGGCAAGTGCAAGGTCATGAGTTCAAACCCTGGTCCCACAAAAAAAAAAAAAAAGATGATATAAATCTATACTGTTTACCCATGTATTTAGAAGCATTCACATGGATTATGTATTACTAAATATATGACCAACAGAAAGACAATATTTAATATGTTCAAGTACTTAATGACTCAAATCTTTGCCTAATTTCCAAAGGCTAGTTCAGAAAAATTTAAAGTTGAAATATATTTGAAATCCTAAAAATGACTTGCATTCATTTTTTTTTTTTTTATTATTTTTCTTGTTTCAGAACTTTTGTTTGTTTATTTATTTTTATGGCCGGCTCAGCCTGCCCTGAAGGCAGGGCCAGCACAGCATGTGGTGCCGGGGATCAAACCCAGGTCCCCGCAGTCGCCTGCAGGCGCTTTAGACCACTGAGCCATCCTGCCGGGCCCTGCATTCATTTTATTTACAATCTATAAAAAAAAATTAGTTCCAGGCTGGGAAAATAGCTCTGTGGTACAAGTGCCTGCCTGGCAAGTGCAAGGTCGTGAGTTTGAATCCCAGTCCCGGAAAAGAAAGAAAGAAAAAAAAAAAAAAAATTAGTTCAGATAATTTACTTAAATAACAAAAGTAGCCAATAACATCTGAGAAAAAAAAGCACTTCGAATGTAATGTATTTGTACATACGTGGTCATATATGTATGAAAATACCTACATATATATGAAAATCACATCAAACATGAGGCATGAAAAGATGTCATTTATAAGTTAAACATCAAGGGGCCGATGAGATATAGCTCAGCTGTCTAAAGCACCTGTTTAGGCAACCACAGTGGCCACAGTTCGATCCATGGCACCACATGCTGCACCAGCCCCTCCCCAGGGCAGGCTGAGCTGGCTATAAATAAATAAATAAATAAATGTACAAAAAAAGGTAAAACAAAAAATAAGTTAAATATGTGAAAGTAACAAATACTAAGGAAAAAGTGACAATGTTTTCTTATTCAAATGATTTCCAACTTAATTTGGAAAAAAAAAAAAAAAAACACCACTTTTTTGTTTGTCTTTTTGAGGCAGGTTCTCACTGTGCAATTCAGGCTGGCACTGATCTTGCTTTGTAGCCCAGGCTGGCAAACTTGCAGTCCTCCTGTCCCAGCCTCTTGACTGCTGGGATTACAGGCGTGTGCCACCATGCCCAGCAAACCCACAAATCATTTAATTGATAAATATATTTCTTTGTCATAAAAAAAGTAAAGAGATCCCAACACTTTCCATTTTACTTATTTCTCTGTGAGTTATTCTTACAATTGCTGCTGGCAAGATGACTCAATGGTCTAAAGCACCTGCTTAGGCAAGCTTAGGCAACCACAGGGACTGCAGTTCGATCCCTGGCATCACATGCTGTGCCAGCCCCACTCTCAGGGTAGGCTGAACCGGCCAATAAAAAAAAAAAGTCACAATTGCTGTGTAATATGAACAATATAACAAAAGAAAGAGTACAAAAATACAGACCCAATACTAACCTGACACCAGAATCGGAAATATTGAACTTTTGCCTTGAAGTCTCGAACATAGGCTATCTGAGGTCCATTGTCCCTGAGGAAGAAAGGTTAACGAGATCTATAAAACTACTTATTTTGATTTTATGAAGCCACAGTTATTTTTTGTATGTATCCAAATTGAAAAGAGCTCAAATGTGGTTCTATCTGAAAATGTGTCTGCTCCAATATCCATCCACTCTACCAATTCTCCTTAAATGAGGCTTGCTAGTCAACTTGGCAGACTGTCTCCTAGGATGAAGACTGGGTCACTGACTTTAGATCTAGCCAGTGAGCTCTAAGAGTAAGGAGCTAAAAGAAGCTAGAAATTTTGTTTTTACTTTTTCATATTCCAATTTACCTTTTTTCCATATTCCAGCTATCATTTGGCTGATGAACGTTCCCATAGTGAGTGTACTGAGAGATTCTGTATACCTGTGAGAAGTGAGGCCTATTTATAAAGTCAAGTAATAGGGAAAAGACACATCTTTTCAACAAATGGTGCTGGAAAACTGGTATATTCACAAACAAGAGAATGAAGCTGGACCCTTATACAACATCATATGTAAAAATTAAAATGGATTAAAGACCTACATGCCAGACTTAAAACTATAAAACATTCAAAAGAAAACAAATTGTCATGATACTGGATTTAGCAATGATTTCTCGGGTATGTCTCCAAAGCCACAGGCAACAAAAGAAAAATTGGGCTTTATCAAAATTTCAAACTTGTGCACATCAAAGACTATTATATAGAGTAGAAAGATAACCCACAAAATAGGAGAAACTATTTTTAAATGGTCCAGGGATGTATTTTCAGTGGTAAAGTACTTGCCTAGAATGAATGAGCCCCAAAATCAATCCCTAGTACAAGAAAAAAAAAAAAAAAAAAGGGTTGAGCTCTGATCCATATACTTATAATCCCAGCATTTAGGAAGCTGAAGCAGGAGGATCAAGAGTTCAAGGCCTGGGCTGCGTAGCAAGTTCAAGGCAGCCTAGACTACCCATCAAGATCCTCTCTTAAAATTATTTTTTTTAAAAATTAATGTATCTAATAAGGATTAATATTCTGAATACTCAGAATGCACCCATGTGATGTAGCAGTGTTTTAGTCAATGATGGGGCAAATATAACAGCAAAAGTTCCATAAGATTATAAGGAAGCTTAAAAAAAAAAAAGATTATAAGGAAGCTGAACCATTCATATTGCCTAGTGATTTGTAGCCAGCTTAACATAATATGGCTCACTATCTGACTCATGTTTGTGGAGATGCTGACTGTATAACGTATTATACTGGAGAATGCTAATAAATTACGATTTTTCTTTGTTTGCTTGTTTGTTTTTGCGGAACCGGGGATCGAACTCAGGACCTTGCACTTGCCAGGCAGTACTGGCCTCTATCATACTTTTTACCATTATTTTAGGATAGACTCCTACTTACATAAAAAAAAAAAAAAATGAGTTTATGGTTAAATAATATGCCATACTATTTACAGTATGTAAACAATATGAGTTTACTATATCCCTTGATTTCTCTTATGCTTGCTCTAATCGTATGATTTCGCCCACTCCTCATACCAGGATCAAACTCAGGACCTTGTGCTTGCCAGGTAGGCACTTTAGTTGCTGAGCTATCTTCCTGGCCCGCCCCACCCCTCTTTTATTTTCAAGCTGTGGCTACAGAAGCAGTAGCCTCCATCATCTAGACTTGGTGTACATACCACACAGTATAGGTGTGTGTTAAAGCTCAACTATCTAGGTTTGTGTAAGTACACACTATGATGATTGCACAATGACGCATTTCTCAGAACACACACTCATCATTAAGTGACACAAGACTGTATTTAGAAAATTCCTAAAATGCATGCAAAAAAAACAAACAAAAAAAAAACTTGATTTTTAAAATGTACAAAGGATTCAGTGGCTAAAGATCTACTGACAAACCTACTCAAAAAGTAGTAATATTCCCATTCTGTGCTGAGAAATAGTTTTATTTTTAATCTACAATATTTAGAAAACTTACAGGGCAGATTTTCCTGTGCGAGGATCTATATAGGTTGTTGTTCTTCTATTGTGGTCCACAAAATATGGAATTCCATCCACTGTGAATCTCATTTCCCAGCCTTCGGGTAAGGGCTTTTCATTTAACTGACTATAAAATACAGAGGAAAAGCATAAACAAACTACATGTTCAGTATTTTAAATTGTTTACTACACATCTCTATGTGAACATCCCCCACATTAAATTGGTTACTGTCTCAACATTAAAAATCTATTCAGTTTCCCACCATATTTTTTCTTATGTTCACCCATCTACTTAATAAATTCACCTCCAACATATCATTGTTACTAAGCTCTATCCTGCCTTGAAAATCTTCATATTCACACTGATTTGCAACCTGCAATTCCACTTTCATTCTTCTAAATTTTCTCACAGTTGTCTAATGGGTTTTCCTACTACTAGTCTCATTTTGACCCTTCAGTTACACTAATATTGCTTATCTTTCTAAAACAGAAGTTCTGTTCTCCCTTTAAAATACTATTATTGTTCTATTACTGCCAACAATAAGACCTAAACTCCCCCATCTGGCATTCTCTCAACCTCTATATTTGGGCTTCAATAGTATACATTTCAGATTTATCACTGTACCTAGTCAACTCCCTTTCATGAATCTGGGGATTCCGTGGCACATGGTGACTCCATAGTTCCCTGCACAAGACATGATCTGTCACATCTCAAAATAAAGCCTTTATCTTTAGCCTAAATCTCTTTCTTCCATTAAGACAACTGAAAAGTTCTCTATATAATTTTTGTACACACTTAATACATATTTTATAGCTGGAAATTTTGTGTCATGAACAAGCTGTTTCATCTCTTTATACCAGCATCTATTCATAAAACATAGGTAATGATATAATATATTAGGACTGCATGAAGAATGAGGCAGGTAAAATGTTTAACATAAATTAACCCCTAAAACTTTTAACTATTATTTTTCCTCCTACTAGTACAGATTCATTTTCTTCAGGTCTCTCAAAATTCTTTTTTTTTTTTTTAATATTTTCTTTTCTTTACATTTATTTATTTTTATATTTATTTATTTATTCATATATATATTATAGCCAGCTCAGCCTGCCCTGGGGTGGGGCTGGCGTAGCAGGTGGTGCTGGGGATCAAACCATGGTCCCTGCGGTTGCATAAGCTTCCTTAAGCAGGTGCTTTACACCACTGAATTTGCCGGACCCTCAAAATTCTTTCAATATACTGCTAGCATAGTATTCGTCATATTTCAGTATGTGGTTTTTTTAAAAGCTATCTTATTTGGATTTCTTTTTAACTTTTATTTAAAATTTTATTTATTTATTTATTTATTTGTTTGTTTGTTTGTTTGTTTATATTATGGCCAGCTCAGCCTGCCCTGGGGGTGGGGCTGGCACAGCATGTGGTGCCAGGGATCAAACCACTATCCCCGTGGCTGCCCAAGCTTGCCTAAACAGGCACTTTAGACTGCTATCTCACTGGCCCCCACTTCCTACCTGGCAAAAATTACTTGAGTTTTATAATAGTAACCAGGTTATGCAACAATAGTGAGTGATGTAAATGACTTTAGTAATCTATTACATATTAAAATAACAGGAATTAGTATAAATATTCAAGACCATTTACTAATGAAATTAATTTTTCTTTATATTTCAAAATTTTTGGGCCAGGGAGATAGCTCAGGGGCACAAGTGCCTCCCTGGCAAGTGCAAGGTCCTGAGTTTGATCCCCAGTTCCACACACACACACACACACACACAAAAAATTAACATGAGCGTAAAAAGAGAATTGCTGAATACCTTCTCATTGGCTGGCTCAGGCTGCCTTCAGGATGGGTCTGGTAAGGCATATGGAGCTGGGGATGAACAACCATCCTCTATGCCTGACTGGGTTTGCCCAGGTAGGTGCTTAAATAACTGAGCTAATCCACAAGCCCCATGAATACCTCTTTTGCTGCCTCCATATATTCTGACATAAAAGGCAATCAGTTTTAACTGGTTAGGTAAAATGAATGTTACAATTTGTATCCATATGTGTCACTTCATTATTTTTTCTATTTTACAGCTTCAATTTTTTTATCTGGTAAGTTTAATATAAAAGAGATCAGTGGAAATATTTATGTTTCAGTCAGGAAGAGAGAATATGGAGGACTTTAAGCTTGCTGTTACACAGTGCCAGCATTACTGTTAAGAGTGTCATTTTCCTCCAGTGCACTTCAGAAGAAAAATCACAGCTTTGAGTTATACTTTGCAGATCGACCACACCAAAATGTTAAGAATATTCAGCTGCATTCCTATTACTGAATACAACTATCACCTAAAGTATACTACTAAAAGTGTAAAAAAGAGGTTTCTCTTCTGTAAGATAGGCTTAGTAAAAAGGTACCTTATTAAAAATTAGAACTAGGGGCCCGGCAGGATAGCTCAGTGGTCTAAAGAGCTTGCTTGGGAAAGCTTGGGCGGCTTCAGGGACTGCGGTTCGATCCCTGGCACCACATGCTGCGCCAGCCCTGCCCTCAGGGTGGGCTGAACCGGCCATAAAAATGAATGAATAAACAAACAAAGGTTCTGAAACAAGAAAAAAAGTAAATAAATAAATATAATAAATAAAAATAAAAATTAGAACTAGGTCATTTGTAGTATTTGGAAAAATGTGATTCTAATTTTAGAAACTTGAAACTTTGAAACTTGTAAAGTCCAAAAAAGAATCAAGTTTGGCAGCAAATTTCATAAAGATCGATTTGTTTAATTCTATTCTTACAGATAGTTTTGTGCTACTCTTTTTTTTTTCTTATTTTATTTTATTTTTTGTCTTTTTGAGGCAGGGTCTCACTATGCAGTTCAGGCTGGTCTTGCACTCACTTTTGTAGCCCAGGCTGGTCTCGAACTCACATCGATTCTCCTGCCTCAGCCTCCCGAATGCTGGGATTACAGGCATGAGCCACCACGCCCAGCTCATTGTGTTACTCTTTTGATGAACTTGAATGTATTCAAATTAAACACAATAACACCATTAAAAAATTATCAAAAATAAAAAATTGCCATCCTTTGGCATTCAGAAATAGGTATATTGAATTTAAAATACATCTTTATAATATGTTACTGAAATCTGTAAGTCAAGAAATACATGTTGTGATCAATTAACCAAAAACAAAGAAAGGTCTCATCTCAGTCCTCAACTACTAGAAGTAGCTCTACCAGAAATGTGCCTGTTGTAAGTCTGCTTATGGTCTCTGGCCAGTGGACACTCAACAAAGTGACTCATAAAAGGAGACTGAGGACATGCTACATCACTTCGACCTGTACAGCAATTAGATATTAAGGTCATTTTTTGTTTTTTTATAAGGATGTTAGGGTCTTATTGCAAACCCCTAGAAAGCAGTAGAGACAAAAGGTCATCCAAAAGGACCAAGCACCAGTAAAAATTTCTGGATACCAGAGACTTCTCTGGTTGACAACACAATGATTCCACATCAGTATGGGATATTTGGAGTCCTCACAGACTGCATTACGTATTTCTTCCTTCTGCTAGTTCTACTCTGTAATTTTCTTTCTATGATAACTTAGACTGTGAATGTAAGTTTCAGTGAACTCTGAGTATTTCCACTGAGTTTATACCTGAAAATGACTGTGGCAGAAAATGTAGGCAGTCTGAAGTAAAAAATGGCCTTGGGGGTCTATAACTTAAGACTTGGTTAATGTCTAAACTGACTGTGCTGTTTGCCAAATTCCTCACAAAACAGAGCTACCTGGCCATACAATAAATGTACAGTATTATAGTCTTCTGTGAATTAAACATGTCTCCCATGCAAATGCTATGTTTAAGTCGTGGCCATCAATATCTCAGAAGGTGACCTTATTTAGCAACAGGATCAGTGCAAATGTACTGTTTAATATGAAGTTCTGGAATATATATACTGGAATATAACGGGTCACTAATTCTGTAGAACTGGTATTCTTCTGGCAAGAGGAAATCTGGAAACACAAACATCTACACAAAAAAAAAGCCATGTGAACTACCAAGAGTTAGGAGAGAGATCTGAGACAGATTTCCTTATTGCTTTCAGAGAAAACGCCCCGCTGACACTGGCCTTGGATTTCTGGCCTCTAGAACTATAAGATGACTTCTGTTGTTTAAGCTACTCTATTTGTTGTGTACTTTCTTAAATTGGTCATAGCAAATTAATGCACAGACTGTTACATGTTACTAAGATAAGCAATTGTCTGTACATAATTAGCAAAATACCAAAAAGATAAACATGCATTAAGGTATCTCTATCAATGCATTGATAACTTGCAAGTGTATTTTTTTAATTTGCAAGTTCTTATAATATGCATAAACAGTATTTTGCAATATCTGCATCAATCACTGGGTATTTTTAAAACTTCAACTTCTACAAGTGGCAAAAATTTCAGTAATACTAAATTTACTTGGTTGTAATCTGTACTCACAACAGAAGGAACTTCAGGTAAAGGTTGGGGAAACTGAACATGTAATATTTCCTGTAACTCACATTCCCAATTCTATCCAGTGATTTCAGTGGAAATCCTGCTCTAGAATTAATAATCTGTATTTACTAATAAGTACATATAAGTGAATATGTGGATATAAGTATATCCCATATACCAATGAGTGTTTTGTTTTTTTTTTCCTTACTCTTACGTCTTTAACTTCATCACAGATAGGTAATGATTTGTCTCCTTAAGTATGCAGGTGATTAATGTTTAAGGACTTTTGGGGGAAAGTATGTAACTGAGTCAGAAAGAGATAAACAATCTTAAGGAGGTTATATATACACTACAACTAAAAGTTCTTACCCTTGACTTCTGGGGTCTTCCCACTGTGTAATTCGAGTGTTGTGATTGACAAAATACACTCTGCCATTGCTATCAGTTCTCTTCTCTTTATTACAAACAAACAAAGCAAAGCATTAATGTTGGCATAATGTTTATCTTTAAATCTTAAATGAAATGAATTTACATGTCTCCTTACATTGCTGATATTAATAGTTTACACATCATGTCTTAAAAAGATTATTTGACTAACTGAAGGCATATAAAAGTTAAAGTTATAGAAGTGTTATTATGTCCTAGAAGCTAAACTGATATAATTCACAATGCTCTGCCCATAGGGTCTTTCAGCTTAGTTAGCTCAACAGCAGCAAAGTAACAGTTATTTAGTTTTTCATACATGACTTTATTTATTTTTGTGCTGGGGATTGAACCCAGTGCCTCTACATTTGAGAAAAGCACTCTACCACTAAGCAACACCTTCAACTCAACCTCAGTTTATTCATAATCTCCCCATGCAGTATGTGGTTTTAATTTTATCCTGACAAAGCTCAGGTTTAAAGAGGTACCTAAAACCTCAGAAGTATCAAAAATAAGATGAAATTGGGATCCTCATTCAGCACCACCCCCCGGAGCATCATTTCACTTCTTAAAATTTAACTGGGGACTATATACACCACATAAACACTACTACTGAGCTATACTCCCAGACCTCATATTTTGAAAAACATTGTTCCTTAACATATCCAGTTCCAAAATCCTAAGTATCGGCAATAAGTTCCAGTCCACAAATTGGACAGTAAGGCTTAGTCATTCAATTACACCTAAAGCTGCTGCTTATGCTCCACTTGTTGGGCTTTAGGTTTCTACTTCTTTCTTGTTCCTATTTCATACTTTGTTCTGCTTTTCTGAGCTTTCCCCATTACAGTTTAAAAGAAATGTGCACCTTATTTTCTCTTTTAATAAGCTAATCAAATAGCTTTCAACTTTCAATTTTAAGAAATATCTTTTTTTCCCCCTCAGAACCAATGAATGACTCAGGGCCTTGCACTTGTCAGGCAGGCACTTGTGCCCCTGAGCTATCTCCCCGGCCCCTTAAGAAATATTTTTAACCTACTGATTTCTGTATTTATTGCCAATTGACTCTAGCATTTCTGTATGTGAATTTTCTGATTCAGCCAATATGTCTCAAATGAGTAACTGATGAATTAGATTAATAGATTCAAACTTTAAAAAAAAACACTAAGAATTAAAAAGGCACAATTTCTAAGAATTAGCAATGTTGAAACAAAATATTAACTTTAATTCCATGTTGAAAAAATGAACTTTCATGTTTTATGTTTTGAAAAACTGATACCCACTTTTTAAGTCACACACACACACACACACACACACACACACACACACAATCTTACTTTAAGCAAGTTATTACAGGATGGGCTTAGGCCAAATTATACCTTGTCAAACTAGCATTTGGAAACATACATATTTCCAGCATTTATTCCATTATTTCAAGTAGCACTGATATTATAATACACTAGTGAGTATCATGAATCTACTTCTGATATCTCACTTATCCTGTACATCAACGAAGCCTAAAATCCAGGAGTCAGCTACATAAGGTATACACTTGTAATCCAGCACTAAGGAAGCTAAGGAAGGAGGATTACTGAAAATTTTAGGCTAATTGGCTACAGAGGCACTTCAAGGATAGCCTGGACTACACAGAGAGAACGTTCTGTGTCTTCTGACCCACTCTGAATATTAACATGAGCTCTGCTGATCAAGGCCTGAAGTGTTGAAACATGTCATCAACTTTAAAGTTACCTTGTAAGCAAAAATAGGCACTCACAGTGCTATAGTTTGATCTGTTACATGGCAAAAATTTCTTAGGAGTTTGTTAAGTTTAAATTTTTTTGTTTATTTGCAGAATATGAAATTGTCTTTCTTAATTCAAAAATATATACTCAAATCTTTTTTTTGTAAAAAAGGGTGTTTTTTTTTTTTTTGGTAGTACTTATGATTGAACCTGGGTCTAGGCACACATTCTGCCACTGAGCTGCATTTCTCAAATAATTTTCATAACATAAAAGCAATAACTTAATAGCACAGCTGAGCATATATTCATCTTTTATCTGTCAATTCAGATTTCATGGGCAGAGACTTTTTTTTACTTGAGAAACTAACATGATGTAAGACAAAGTTAGTAACAAATTTGTTTACCATATGTATTCTAAGTACATACTGCAGATGTTAGTATTCTTCAGAAGAGGTTATGAAAGATGAAGTTTCAAAGAAAGACATTTGAAAACTGAACACTCACTTAATGAGAGAAGCTTTGACTATAAGAGTTATTTCCTATCATGAAAAATCACATGATAAACAATATTGTCATTACTGAATATCAAATCTGAATGCACATCTTACACTTCCTAGCTTAATGAATAAACCAGTAAACAGAAGCTTCTTGCTACTTTCTGTATTATTTCACGACACTATGAAAATCAAAAACTATCTCCACATTTGATAGGCAATCCAGCTATATAAAACCTTATTACCTATGAAGTTAAATCAAAAGCATTCTTTCAGCATGGTGGTGCATGCCCGTAATCTTAGCATTTGAAAGGCTGAGAAACAAGAATCCCTAGGAGTTCAAAGCATACCTGAGCTACAAAGTGAATTTAAGGCCAGCCTGAATTGCATAGTGAGACCCTACCTCAAAGAACCAAGACAAAAAAGAAAGCATCATTTGTTCTTTAGCCCCTATGTATGTGTGCACTAGCAGTTCATTACTGTCAACTTACTTGTAAGGTGGTAATATATTCCCTAGAACATACAACTTGGAAATGGGTATGAAGTTGGATTTACATATATATGCTGTCACAAAAATACTGTCATGTCAAAAAACAAAAACATAAGATTCAAAGATTCAATGTTGTGTGACAATACTGAAGGTATGAAGGGTGGATCTCATGTGTTACAGGAATAGCGTCATCCCTCATTAAAGGCATGTACCCAAAGACAGAGAGTCATAAAATAATACCTACCCTGAGCATTAGATGAACTCATTTAAGAAAGGGAATTTCAAGTTTAGGTGTGTGAAACCTAAAATTGGCAAACAATAAAATAGGGCAAGAAGTTGATAGCTTACATAAGAAGCTTGATCTTTAAAAGCCGTATTGTCAAAGGACCAAAAAAAAAAAAGCAGTACTGTAAGAAAAGTGGCACTGGTGTTATGGTTTATGTCTAGTTGTTCCCCCAAAGCCTCATGTAGTCATGGGGTAGGGACTTCTATAGATTGAGACTTGACTCATGAGTCAGTGGGATTATGTGTTTCAGTACTGATGGGATTATGGTCTGAGTACTTCTGGGATTATGGGTATGGCCTAAGGCGGATTAGGCTGAGGCGGAGAGCCTGAATGTAATATAAAGAGAGACAGAGAGACAGATTGCTGCTGTTGCTTTCTGCTCCGCTGGTTGGTCTGTTGCCTCTGTTGCCATTGTTGCTATTCTGCTGCCATGATCTGCTGCTCTCTGCCATGTACCACTCAGCCTTGGAGCCAGCCGAATATGGACTGAAACCTCCAGTAACTGTGAGCTAAATAAACCTTTCCTTCCTTCATTTTGATTGTTGAGTGTTTGTCCCAGCAATGAGAGAAAAGTAACTAAGAAAATTAGGTAAAGCAAAAATGAGAACAATTTGGATGATGAAGATAATAAAGAAAGCAATCAAGGGGTCAGTGAGATAGCTCATCAGTCTAAAGCACCCACTTATGCAAGCTTAGGTGAAGTGCAGGGACAATGGTTAGATGCCCCACACCACATTCAGGGACAGCCCTGCCCCCAGGGTGGGCTGAGCCAGTCACACATAAAAAAAAAAAAAAAAAAAAAAAAAAAAAAAAAAAAAAAAAAAAAAAAAAAAAAAAAAAAAAAAAAAAAAAAAAAAAAAAGCAACCAAGGACCAGAAAGAAAGCTTTTCTAAAAAAAGGCAACATAGCCCACAATTGAGGCTTCCATGAACAGGTGTATGTTCCTACAGCTACTCTAGAAGAGCAAAAATCTTTTTTACCAGCACCATGAAGTAGGGTGTAGTTTTGCAGAAAAACTAAGAATATCCTTCAGATATATTCTTTTAGTAAATCAAACTCTCTAAAACACAGATATAGGGGGCTTGTGGGTTAGCTCATTTGTTTAAGCGCCTGTGCAGGAAATCCCAGTCAGGCACAGGAGTGTCTTACTAGACCCGCCCCTGAGGCAGCTTGAGCCAGCCAAAAGACAAAAAAAAAATTCTTCTCAATTTTTTTTCTTAAAGATTTTTTTTTATTTATGTCTATTAAACTTCATTTATTTGTTTGTGTTATGGCTAGCTCAGCCTGCCCTGGCGTGGGGGTATGCAGCATGTGGTGCCAGGGATCGAGGAGTGGTCACAGTGCTTGCCTTAAGTTTCCTCCGCAGGTATTTTAGACCACTGAGCCATCTCACTGGCCCCTTGTCAACTTTTAAGGACCAGCCAAATATCTCAGCATATTAAATCACCTGCAAACAGGTGCATGGGGTTCAATCCCCAGCCGCACCCCCAAGGCACTGAGAGGGTAATTGAGATTGGGCGTGATGGTGCACACCTGTAATTCCAGCTCTTGGGAGGCTGTAAACAGGCGGATCACTAGGTGTCCAATCTAGTAGTGAGACTCTGAACACCCCATACACTCTTCCCAAAAATACAAAAATAAATAAATAAAACAAACAAACAAACAAAACATAGATATATAACAATTGTAGAAATAAAGCAGGGCAAACCACCCATGTCTAGGAACCTGACAGGTCAGGTTCAATGCCTCCTAAGGGCAAGGCTCCAGTAAAGCCATAATACTTCCAGGCTTTGGAAAAGATAGCAAGTATTTTCATGTGTCCTACCTTTCTGTGAGTAACAACAGTTCTAGGTAAGACCTAATACATTTTTCAACTGACTCACAGGAGGGTTTAGAGGATAAATAACCTTAGTGAATGACCAATGAGTTTTCTGTTTGTTTGTTTGTTTTGTTTTTTGCTGGTTCAACCCACCCTGAGGCGGGGCATGTGCTGATGGGGATCAAACTGAGGTACCCTGTGCCTGCCTAAGCTTGCCTAAGCAGGCTCTTTAGACTGCTGAGCTGCCTTGCTGGCCCCAGCAACGGGATTTTTCCAACAAAATTTATACAACTATCATCTTAAAAAAAATTTTAGTATCATTTCTTAGAGGAGGTTTATTTTTTATTTTTGGTGCTGAGGACCAAACCCAGGGCTTCCAGCTTGCCAGGCAAGCATTTCACTGCTGAGCCAAATCCCCAGCTCCACAACCAATATCATTTATAGCCCAGATTTGAGTGATCTTAACATACCAATCTTTTTCTTCATTTAACTCAGTAATGAGTAATTTATTTTCAAACCAATGTTTCCAAACAAGACTATCTTGAAATATCACTTATTTTTAAATTAGCCAGGCATGATGTTGCACAACTATAATCCCAGCACTCAGAATGCTGAGGCAGGAGGACTGTCTGGGTTACACAGTGAGTTCAAGATCAGCCTCAACTACATAGACTCAAATATATATACATTCTGCTACTCTTTAGGATAAAACGCCAAACTCCATAATTGGCTTCCCCTTGTTGTTTTCCACTGTCTATTCTCTTTATCTTTCATTCAAAACTGTATAGAGTCTGACCCCCAAAATACACACACACACACACACACACACACACACACACACAAATACACACATATACACTTCAGCAGTTTGCTATACAAATAAATGTCTGGAATCTAATGGCCACCACTTTGACGTACTTTTATTATTAATGTCATGATGTTTCAGTAGGGTATCCATGGTTTATTGCCATCTTTATTCTGGAATCTTGCCACAGTGCTATGACTATTATATAGTAATAACATTATAAAATAAAATTTGGTAGAGTTGCTCCATCTAATAAATAGCTACTTGGGGGCTGGGAGATAGCTCCATGGCACAAGTGCCTGACTGGCAAGTGCAACGTTGTGAGTTTGAACCCCCGTCCCTCAAAATAATAAAATAAAATAAAGCTACTTGATCCTTGGTATTGCAATAAATAAATGAAGTTAATAATTAAATAATAATAAAGTTGTAATTGAGATATTAAGTATACTCAATATCAGAGTATATTCATATGGTCTATCATGGAAAGCATGAAATCACCATCCTCACATATTCTCCTTCCAATGTCCTTTAAAATACTGTTAAGTCAATCAAATTCATAACTACCTTATGAATTAACTACCAAGACTATCATTATACAGTCTTGGATTGGTGATGTAGCTCAGTGGCAGAGTGCTTACTTACCATTTGCTCAGGCCCTAGGTTCAATCCTTAGTACCACAAACAAATGCACAAATAAATAGAACTATACAGTGTCAACATATCCTTTTAAGAAGTTTCTCCAAGTGGTGACATTTTAGGTAGTTGTAGTACAATGTCAAAAACAAGAAACTGGTAGTGGTACATTTCTCTTAACTATACTGTTCAACAGTTAACATTTTAGAAAGTAATTCATTTACATGAATATATATAATCCTATGTATTTTTATCTCATGTATATATTCATGTCATCACTACCACAATTAAGATGCAGAACTTTGCTATTATCACATATGAAGTCTCTTAAATTATTGTTTATATTTACACTCACTTCCCATGTATCTTGTCCCGTGAAAACTACTAATCTGTCATCTATCTATAGTTTTGTCATTTTGAGACTAGTATGTTAATTTAATTTTACAGTACTATCACAATTTGGCTATGATTCAAGTGTTTTCCAAGGGTTATAACACTTGGTCCTCAGTGTAGCAATGTTGGGAGGTGGTGGAACTTTAAGAGTCAGAAATAATTGGTAGGTAATTAGGCTACCATAGGTGTGCTCTTAGAAGGGACTAATTAACTTCCTGTCTTGCCACCTGATCTCCCTCTCTCAAATGTACTCCCACCATTGTGATTCCATGTGACACAAAGTCTTCACCAGAGCCAAGCAGAAGCCTACACCATGCCCTTGAACTTCTACTGCTATGAGCAAAATATCTTTTTTTATAAATCCTAGCCTCAGGTATTTGGTTACAACAGAAACCAGAATGATACAGGCATAGAATCTTTTGAGATCAACTTCTTCATTAAGCCTAATGCTTTCTTCTGGGTGTGGCGGCATACACTTCTAATCCCAACTACCTAGGAGGCTGAGACAGGAAGAATGTCAGTTCAAGGGCAGCTGAGGCAACACAGTATCTTATCTCAAAATAAAGAACAAAAGAAGGGTGGGAATATAGCTCAGTGTAAAGTCACTTTTCATCTCCACCAACAAATAACAAGGAAACTACACAGTGCCTTTGAGGTCCATGTAAATTGCTTTATCAATAGTTCATTCACTTTTTATTGCTGAATGATCAATATTTTTAAATTTTAGAAGAATAATTTTAATTTCCAATTAAACTATATTTTAATGCACTTAGAACATTGGGGGATTTTAATGCATGTTTGGCACTTTAAACTGATACATCCATAAACCTTCCACCTATTCATTCAAACAAAAGTAGATTATAATATATAAACATTTTAAATGACAGAACTTAAAGAAAAGTATCCATGTGACTTACCCCATCCAGGTGGCAAAGGACCAAGGGGATCAAATTCTTTATTTTGTGATGTAGCAAATAAATCTTGATTCTACAAATAATAAGAAAATGGTGAAATAATAAAAACATTATTCAGATCAAGTTTAAATTCTTTAAAAGTAGCAGTAAATTTTAAAATTTTCACTTTGATTAACTTGGTATGCTAACATCTGGAATGTGAGCAACTACATTGAGAACAGCAAAGTGCAATATAACAAATATAGTTAAATACCTTTTATTTTGTTCTTTTAAATGTGCATTATCTCTAATGTCTTAATCATTATTATAGTCCCTTTAAAATAAATTAAAAATGGTGCCGGGCATGGTGGCACATGCCTGTAATCCCAGCACTTAGGAGGCTGAGGCACTGAGAATTGGTGCAAGTTCGAGACCAGCCTGGGCTACAAAATGAGCTCAAGGCCAGCTTGAACTGCACAGCGAGACTGTCTCAAAAAGATAATAATAATAATAATAATAATAATAATAATAATAAATAAAAGCTAAAAAAGATTAAAGTTTACTGAAAGGAAGAGTTAATGTTTTAACTGATCAATCTTGCATATCTATATTTGGTAATCTGAGTAACAAATTTGATAACAATACCGAATATAATAACCCTTGTTAATTTTCTATTCTTGTTTTGAAATTTTATATCATTTGTATTGTTTTATGTTGTTTTGCTTTTTTTGTTGTTATTTTGAGACAGGGTCTCTCTACGCAGTTCAGGCTTGCCTTGAGCTCACTTTTGTAGCCCAGGCTGGTCTCAAACTCACACTGATTCTCCTGCCTCAGCCTCCCGAGTGCACCACTATGCTGAGAGCGTTGCTTCTTTGTTCTTGGGCTTTTTTTTGTTTTTGTTTTTTTGTTTTACCTCTTTAAAATAAAAAGAGCCAGGCATGGTGGCAAACACCTGTGATCCCAGTACTTGGATTCTTGGAGCGTAGGATTCAGCTCAGTGGTATAGCACTTGCCTAGAAAGTATGAGTTCCTTATTTTGATTTGCAGTACCCCTCCCCCTAAAAAAAAATGCTCTAATAGCAAGAAGTAGCTAGAAAGAGACCTTGTCCCTTTTAACAACAAAAAAGACAAAAATAATGAATCTGGGCCCATGCAGCAGGTTAACATGGTGTGGGAACAGAACCAAGGAGGAGGCCGACTTCTGTCTTGTTCCCCCACCCCCTTAACCTCAAACTTCCTCTTTTTTTTTTTTTTTTTCCATGTGTCAGGCCTTCCTCAGTCAGTGTCCACACCATATAGCTCATGCAAGCTCCATTTTCAACCCAGCCTGATAAATTCTTTGTCTCCCTGCCTTCTCCCCAAGGGACTCTGCTTCTACTTGGCAGCCCTCCCACACCAAGCAACAAATGATTTCTTTACTTTCTCCTGCTTCTTTTGCACCAGAAGAAGGAATGTTACACTCACTTTGGCAGCTCATATACTAAGATGGAAAATGACACAGCTATTGTAGTGTTCCTCACCATAGCCTGCCCTGCATTCTCCAGGATGTGCTTTCTTTTTTTTTTTTTTTCTTGCTTCAGAACTTTTGTTTGTTTGTTTATTTATTTTTATGGCCGGCTCAGCCTGCCCTGAGGGCAGGGCTGGCGCAGCATGTGGTGCCAGGGATAGAACCTTGGTCCCTGCAGCCGCCTGCAGGCGTTTTAGACCACTGAGCCATCCTGCTGAGCCCCACAGGATGTGCTTTCATCTTCCTTCTTTTTCTTTTATTCTGCCCAAGCTCAGTCTGCAAAGCAAGTTATTTCTTTTCTATTTTCATTTTTAAAAACATATTCTGTTTTTAAAACAGAATATGTTTTGTTACTGTTTTTGCTTTTGTTTTGCTTGTTTTGTTCAATTCTTTAAAATGAGAAGAGGGCCAGGAATATAGGTCAGCAGCACAAGTGCCTGCCTGGCAAATGCAAGGTCGAGTTTGATTCCCTGGCACCAAAGAGAAAGAGACAGAGAGAGAGAGAGAGAGAGAGAGAGAGAGAAGGGGGGAGAGTGGAGAGGGGAGAAGAGAGAGGGGAGAGAAGAAGGTAGAGAGAGAGGGAGAGACAGCATGCCTGGAATCCAACTCCAGAAGACATGATCAACCCAAAACCCAAAACCTAATATTTATTTTGTTAGCCACTTTGTTTTACTCTAGTGAACTTTAATAGAGATGATACCAACATTGGTGAAGAGAACATGAGTGTCTCTAAAACAATTACAGTTGGTTTTCTACTTTTTTAATTTTTAAAACTTTTTATTTTCATTTTTCTGAGACAGGGTCTCACTATGTAGTTGAGGCTAGCCTTGAACTCACTATGTTGGCCAGGCCTACTTGTAATTCATGGTGATCCTTCTGCCTCAGCCTCCCAAATGCTGGAATTACAGGCATGTGCTACTATACCTGGCTGCAGCTGATTTTCTTGTTTAAATTCATGTTACACAAATTCACCTTGTTTGGCATAGAGCATCAAGTTTCTCATCAAACTAGTCACTGCTGGGCTTACTAGAACCCACCTATAATACCAGCATTTTGGAGGCTGAAGTAGGATTATTGCAAGGCCAGCTTGGGCTATACTGTAAAATTGTCTTAAGCAAAACAAAACAAAAAAACCAGTTGGGTGTGGTGGCGCATGCCTGTAATCCTAGCAGCTGGGAGGCTAAGGCAGGAAGATCACTGTGAGTTCGAAACCAGCCTGGGCTACAAAAATGAGCTCAAGGCCAGCCTGAACTACATAGTGAGACCTTGTCTCAAAAAGACAAAAAACAAAACAAAACAAAACAAGGGCCAGCGAGATAGCTCAGTGGACTGTCTGTTTAGGCAAGCACAGGGACCAAGGTTTGATCCCTGGCACTACATGGCATAGAAGCCCCAGCTCCAGGCCCAGCAACCAAGTCCCAGTGTGATGGCTCATGTCTATGATCTCCCAGGGCTAGGGAGGCTGAAAGCAGGAGGATTGCTATGAGTTCAAGCTGTGTAGAGAGACTGTACCAAACATATAAAAGGAGGGAAAGAAATCAAAACAGTCCATTTACTATTTTCCTTTCCTCAGAGAAAGGGTTCATAGTACTTTATAACTTGAGAGATTATAGACTTCCCAGCAGCAAAGATTGCCTAGCAAAGAACACATATATTTTAGTATACTAATCACTATTGGTACATTTTTACTCTAAAAGGAAACAGGTAAAATATAAACCATTACTGTTTGTTTTTAGTGGTCTGGGAACCCAGGGCCTTTGTACAAAAGCTACACTGCCACCCATTTTTAATTTTTTTCTTTGAGACCAAGTCTCACTAAGATGCTAATTTCTCAGACTAGGCTCAAATTTGAGATC
This sequence comes from Myocastor coypus, assembly GCA_004027025.1. Taxonomy (NCBI): domain Eukaryota; kingdom Metazoa; phylum Chordata; class Mammalia; order Rodentia; family Myocastoridae; genus Myocastor; species Myocastor coypus. Next base: position 15,153 of record PVJA010012356.1, on the reverse strand, counting down.
CTCTTTTCCTCCACCTTCCAGAGAGCTGGGGTTATAGGTTGTACTACCATACCAAGCTGCTAACCTTTTTGTTCTATAAAGAAAGGTGTTTTGTTTTGTGGTACTGGGGATTGTACTCAGGACCCTGTGCTGGCCAGGCAGATTCTTACTCTACTGAGATATCTTGCCAGTCCTGAAAGAAAGTATTTTTATACCATAGATAATATTGATCTGAAGCTAGAAAAAATGTATTTACCACAATTCATTGAGGAATAAATTTGTTTTAGTTTTTCCAAACATCAAATTTATTAGGGTAAATTTTCTTCTTAAATGTTAAAAAGTGATTCAACTCCATTAGCTACTTAAAAGTCAGGTTTTCTGACACGTGTTCAAATATTATAGTCAATTAAAGGCAGTTATATTTAGAATTGTTTTATTCTTTTCAAACTTCTTAGGTCTATTTTTATTCTTTTATTCATGAATTTTAAGTTGTCCTACCTATTTTTGTTTTTTTTTAACAATAATAAAGGAAAGGGGATTTATTAAATTACAAAAGGAAAGAATAGACCACATACAGAGAATACTCCAGATAAAGTAAAAAAATAATACTGCTAATAGTAATACTAACAGGAATAACTAGATTATCAACCCCTACGTAAACCTTCACTTTAGTCCTTTACATAGATATGCAGGAAATGTTTACAATCTGAATTAGCTATTATAATCAAATCAACAGACTGCTCACCCCATAAATGAATCTCTGGTTAAACTGCTGCATTGCTCCTTGCAGCTGACTACGCTGCAGTTGCCACTGTTCATAGTTCCGGACGGACTCTAACGTTGGCCTCTGCCACGTTGTTGTTCTTGTGAAATGGTCAACATAATAAATACGTCCCATATTGTCAACCCGCCGTTCCCAACTAAATCAGAACAAAAACAAATTAATTCAACAAATACTTGCAAAATAGAAGGTATTACCCTGAGAAATTATTTTCTTTTTACTACTTTTGATTTACTTTTTTCAACTGTAAGTGAAATTAAAAGGAATGTTTCTAAAACTGCATTTATAAAACTCCTTAAGATATAGGACCTGTATCTTCAAAATTTAATGCATATTCAGTGAGTTAGTCTCTAAAAAGTAATTAAGAAAAGTGTATTCTTTTCAGCGACCCTTTTACTGCTGTAATCACAATAGGCACACAAATTGTATATAAAGTTTGCACAGACAACAAAAACCTGAGCCAGCCAAATAGCTCAGTGGATTAAAGTGCCTGCAAGCGGGCACAGGGGCTGGGGACCTACATGTCAGGCCCCGATGCTGGGCAATGGAGACTGGGTGTGGTGGTGTACACCTGCAGTGCCAGCTCTCAGGAGGCTGTAAACAGTAAGATCACTACCAGTCCAATCTAGTAGTGAGATCCTGAACACCCACCCTATAGACCCTTCCCTAAAATACAAAAAAAAAAAAAAAAAAAAAAAAAACTACTTTAGCACAAGAACATAATTAGCTTTTTCTTAAGTAAAGCCTGATACAATAAGTGGATGATTTCTACTTGGTAGACCATTTAGAATTGTTTTCAATATATTATAAGTAAAATAAATACTTTTTTTTTGTCTTTTTGAGACAGGGTCTCACTATGCAGTTCAGGTTGGCCTTCAGCTCACTTTTGTAGCCCAGGCTGATCTCAAATTTGCACTGATCCTCCTGCCTCAGCCTCCCAAGTGCTGGAATTACAAGTGTGAGCCACCATGACCAGCTAAAAATAAATATTTTTTAAAATATTTTTTTCCTTGTTTCAGAACTTTTGTTTGCTTGTTTATTTATTTTTATGGCTGGCTCAGCCTGCCCTAAGGGCAGGGCTGGTGCAGCATGTGGTGCTGGGGATCGAACTGCAGTCCCTGCAGCTGCCTAAGCTTTTCTAAGCAGGCGCTTTAGATCACTGAGCCATCCTGCTGGGCCCTAACAATAAATACTTTTAATACATCAAACTTTCTTTTGAATTACTGCTTTAGGATAAACTTCCTAGAGGAAATTACTAAGGATATATATTATTATGAAGAGATTTCTGTAAAAATTATTACTTATCTTATTAAAAAGGGGGGGGGGCAGATGGCTTAGCAATATAAGCACCTATCTGGCAAGCACAAGGTCCTGAGTTCAATATCCAGTGTCAAAAAAAGTATATAAAGCATATTATTATCAGAAATGTTCCTCACCATCATTTGGCATTTATCTAATTTAATAAGCAAAACAGTAACTTTTAAGAGTATGTTTTCAAGGTTGCATATTGTTTCAATGTTTGCTACACACTGCCAAAATCTAAAAAATATCTTTTCATCCAATTATTTTATGTAATGTAAATGCTTAATATATCGTATTAATATATCCTAACTTTCCCAATTATTCTGCAAAAGCTTTATTATATACTAAATTTTTAGATCACAACTTTGTTGTAACAAATATATGATGGCAGCTATAATTTTTATTCGGTTAAATACTTTTTTATACTGCAAGTTTTCAAATTTTATTCTTTAAAGAGAAAAAAGGCTATTTAAGTAAATACATTGATAACATCATCAATAACAAAAATAATATACTAAAGGGAGTTCTGTTTCATAGTAAAAATTTTAAAATATCTAAATATAATCTTTGGGGCTGGCAAGATAGCTCAGCAGTCTAAAGCACCTACTCTGGCATGCTTAGGCAACTAAAGGGACCACGGTTTGATCCCTGGCACCACATGCTGCATGAGCCCCATCCCCATAGTAGGCTAAGCTGGCCATAACATAAATAAATAAAATAAAATAAAATAAAATAAAATACATATATATACACATAATCTTTGCATTTAGCACTATAAATAAAGACAACAAATAAATTTAATAAATATAGATATATAGATTAATGAATTTTAAGAGAAAACAAAAAATGACATTAACATTGTAAGGACATTTTTATATACAAAATGGGTAAATCATTCAACTATAAAATATTTTTTCATTGGCAAAATAAAGATCAATATTGATATTACTGGAAAATAATTACTTTTGAAGAAGTTAATCTTAAAATTTTGTTGCTTGGAGCTAGGAAAATAGTTTAGACAATAAATATGTGGAGGACTTTTATTGTTTCTGAGGTGTTGGGGTTTGAACCTAGGACTTTATACATGTAGCAAAGTATTCTACCACTGGGTTTTATCCCCAGCCTGGAAAATCGAAAGAGCTATGGAATCTTTAGCTCAGAAACTGGTGAAAACAAAATCATTCATTATATCCTCTGAATAAATTGTCTAACTCTTTCTTTGGAGATCACCCTACCATTGAACAAAGGGAATCAAGGACTAAAAGGAAGAAAATTAGGGATGATGGGAAGCTATAGAGAGAGAGAACTTTTATTTCTGGATAAATACTTTTTTAAGAAATATAAATTGAGGGGCTGGGGATTTGGCTCAGCGGTAGAATGCTTGCCTAGCGAGCTGGAAGCCCTGGGTTTGGTCCTCGGCACCAAAAAAAGAATAAAACCTCCTGTAAAAAACAGTTCCACCAAGAAATACAAATTGAGATACTTACCCAGGAGGTAGAGGTTCAGGTCTATCCCATGTTGTTCTTTTTTCTATGTGATCTACATAATAAACACGCCCATGTTGGTCCATTCTCTGTTCCCACCTTAAAGACAACATAACAAGAACAGCAAGGGATATGGGTGAGCACTTTGGGTTTTCCCTAAAATTATATCACACAATGGAAGAAAACAAGTTTCTAACACATAAAAAAGATATTAACAGAACTGAAATAAGGTCAGAAATGTCATTCTCTGAGGATGACACACAACAGGTGAGATTTCCTCAATATAAATGTCTATTCTAGGAGAGAACTTGTATTTCTAGTTGACATCAATCCACCTAAGAAACCTAAGTCAGTCTCAGTTTCACTAGATTATAGTCAGGACTTGAGTGGAACAGAATGCTATAATTAATCATAGGAAACCTCAATAAAGACTAAGCTAATCAAAGGGCAACTGTCTGATTGAAATTTATAAAAACTGAAATCAAAGAATAAAGTCTTTATCAGATATGTCCCTGTACAAAACAAGGAAAAAAGTTTACAGACTGGCCCATGTAAGAATTCTAGTAGGCTTATTCCTTAAGTGAAGATAAGTAAAGCATCATGGTTTGGACATTCCAATAATTTCTAAGAATAGTTTGTTGGGGTGGGGAGATAGCTCAGTAGAATAAGCACTTGCCTGGCAAGTGCAAGGTCCTGAGTTCAAACCCCAGTACCACCACCAAAAAAAAAAGAACAGTTTGTTTCAAAACACAACTTTCAAATTTAATCTCCTACATAAGTTTTCAAAAAGGAAGAGCCAAATACCAATGCAAGTATACTCTGTGTAATAACTAAAATTCTCTTCATGACAGCTTACCAATTTATCAGTCAATTCATTATGGTTAAAACTGTTGAGCTCTAGATTAAATTTAAAAACTATGTGTGTACATATACATATACATATACATAAATTATACTTAAGAATATTATTCATTTATAAAGTGAGCTACACTTAATAAAAATGAAAAAGGGATTATGAATACCAATTTCCCCAGTTTAAATTATCTATTATTACTTTCCTATAATGACTATGATAAAAAAGTTCTTTTGACTTTAAGATAAGATTTTATTTCCTCCCTCCAAGAAAAAACAATCTGAATTAGGTGAGTATTTTATTACTTGGTCTTGAATTTGTTTCTATGACTCAGGGTTCTTCAATTAAAAAAAAATACTCTATTTTGTTTTAGAAACGAGGTATGAAATTTACAAATACAAATTTAACTTTTTAAATTTTGAAAGTCCCAAAGTCCTTAAAGGTAATTATTAACAAAATACAGGAGCCGAGGAGATAGCTCAGTAGAGTAAGTACTTGGTTGGCAAGCACAAGGTCCTGAGTTCAATCCCCGGTACCACAAAAAACAAAACAAAAACAAAAGTACACAACAAAAAAGAACAGTACTATTGTCCTAAATAATATATACATGCAGAAGCCTAAAGAATACAAATGTGAACCAAAGAAGGTTATTTACCCAGGTGGTAGGGGAGCTTGAGTTACAGTATTTAATGGCCTAGGGCCTGAGCCTCCAGATATAGTAAGAGGAATTATTAATCCAGACGCTGTTCCTTCAGATGTATTTGTATTTGTGTTTGTTGGTGGCAGAGAACCTGTACTAGATCCATCACTTTCAGAAGTGGCAGATGGTGAACCATTGATAGACACTATAAAAGATTGGGGTAAAAAGGAAGAGAAAACTTTTTACTTTCTGAAACCTAAAATCACATTAGAATTTAACTTTAGCATCACATTCTAACCAACGGAGCTAACAATTAGGTAAGAATTTAACTTCGAAAATAAAAAGATACATAACAAAATTTAAGATGTGGCGGCCAATGAGATAGCTTAGCGGTTTGATCCCCGGCATCACATGCTGCGCCAGCCCTGCCCTCAGGGCAGGCTAGCCGGCCATAACATAAATAAATAAAGTTTTTGTGTTTTTTTTTAACTTTTGTTTGTTTGGTTTTTTAAATTTATTTTTACGGCCAGCTCAGCCTGCCCTGAGGGCAGGGCTGGCGCAGCACGTGGTAACCCGCGGTCCCTGCAGCCACCTAAGCTTTCCTAAGCAGGCACTTTAGACCACCGAGCCATCCTGCTGGGCCCCAATAAATAAAATTTAAAAAAAAAAAAAATTTAAGATGTGGAAAGAGTTAAAAAAATAATAATGTCAGAGAGCTAATGTTCTTGCTTACTAGACATTCACAACTTAAATTTCCCTCTACCCTATGCCATATTTTTAAGTACAGAGAATATGCAGATTCTGATTTCATGATACAGCTGGAAATAAAAAAAAATTATTGGCTGATCATTGTGTTCATGATCAAACCCAGAGCTTTGGGCATGTTATCCAAGTGCTGTATTACTGAGCTATAACCCCAGCCCAATAAAAACTTTTAGAATAAGAAAGTATTCATATTGCTTGGTATTTTAAGATCATTTATTAATTTCTCAGATCTTTAATTTCCTATAAAATTATATAATTTAGAGATCAATTTTTTAAAAAAATATATTTGGTGTAGGGTCTCACTATGCAGCTGACTCATAGTGATCCTCTTCTGTCTTCAGCCTCCCCAGCACTGGGATTACAGGCATGTGCCTTGATGCTGGGACACAGTAGCTACTTCAGCATGACCAGTGCCAGGGGTGGCATGGCTTGTGGTGTCGAGGACCAAATCCTGGTCCCTGCACTTGATCAAGCAGGTACTTAACCCACTTAGCTACATCCATGTCCAATCCATTTTTATTTTTGTTTTGCGATGCACAGAGTTGAATACAAGACCTGGTACATGGTATGTACAGTGTAGCACTAAGCTACATCTCAACTGTTTTGAGACAAGGTCTCACTAACTTGCCCAGACTGAGCCTACACTTTCAGTCTTCATGAGTCTCCTAAGAGGTGGTACACACCATGTCTAGCCAGACAACAGTTTTGATATTAGTTAAAAGACGAGTGATCTGATTGGTGAGCTATTGGTGAGCTATAGTATTCTTTTTTTTTTTTTTTTGCAGGACTGGGGTTTGAACTCACAACCTTGTACTTGCCAGGCCCCTTATAATATTCTTACAAATAGCAATTGCATACATCTTTAATTAATGCTGACAATTAATTAATTTATTTATCAATTTATTTACTTTTAGTTGGGGCTTCACTATGCAGTTCAGACTAGCCTTGAACTCACTAAATAGTCTGGCTGGCCCTGAACTCACAGGGATTCTCCTACCTCAGGCTCCTTCATGCTAACAGGTGTATACCACTAGACCTGCCCCTTAACAATTCTTGAAGAAGTCATTGTTATAACAAAAAAGATGTATGATCTTAAAGACTGTAATATATTATTAGCACAGCTATGGAGAATGAGAAGATAAAACTCACTTAATAAAAATAAACAAACTCAATAAAATGATTTGTGGATCACCTATTTATTTCCCTCCCCTCCTCTCCTTCCTCCCTCCCTCCCTCCCTCCCTCCCTCCCTCCCTCCTTCCTTCCTTCCTTCTTTCCTGGAACCAAGAATCGAACTCACAACCCTGCACTTGCCAGGTAAGCACTTGTGCTCTGAGCTATCCCTCCGGCCCTTCCAATTTATCTTCTGATAGTATTTGGTTTAACTGTTCTGCATTCCCCAACCATACACTATCAGAGGAAAACAGTAAAATTTAAGATTAAAGATTTGTTCTGGCTAACCGGAAAGAGATATTCTACCTATAGATATTTACTTTGAAACTACCTAACATATCTCCATTTCTATTATATTTTTTGCTTTAAAACATGATTGCTGCCAGGCATGCCTGCAACAGGCACACCTGTAGTCTCAGCCACTCAGGAGACTAAGGCAGAAGGTTTGCTACAAGTTCAAGACCAGTTTGGGCTACAAAGTGAGTTCAGAGGCTGCCTGAACTACACAGTGAGACCCTATCTCAAAAGACAAAATAAAAAAAAAAATAAAAATTTTTTAAAAGACTGAATAAAATGTGATTTCATTTACCATTGCTGGGTTATTTGACATTTACTAATTGTCTTTTTGCCTATAATCCCAGTACTAGAAGGTTGAGGCAGGAGAATTACTGTGGGTAATTAGCTTGGGTTACATAGTGAGTTCAAGGCCAGCATGGAAGATGGAGCAACACTCTGTCTCAAAAAAAAAAAAAAAAAAAAAAAAGAATAAAAGAAATCAGGTTCTCTCTCGATTATCGGACATGTGTATGTCACACAGAAACCATACAAAATAACTGCAATCTTACCTGAACTACATATAGCACACATGTGATTTTCATTTTCAATAGAACATTTAGTAAGTTCAGACATGAAAAAAAGTTAGGAAAAAGTCACTACTGATTATTTATATAGAAAGATCATTCTTGAACAAAATCTTAAATGTAAAAACTAAACCAGAAAACTAACTTAGAAGGGTCTCTTAACACTTACCTGAGGATCAGCTTCCCATTGGAAAAATAGAAAACTGAAGACTAGAGAAGACTAGAATACACACCTGGTCTACGAGGGGTGGGTGGAGGTGGCCGGGAGGGTCTTGGAGGTCTAGAAGGCTTAAAACCACCATTGGACAGTGACGGAGAATTGTTCCCATTGACTCTCCTATTTTCACCAGATCCTGCATCTTCAGGGTCATCTGATGATCCATTTGGGTTCACTCTAGGTAAAAAGAAGGATATAATAGAAGAAGGGGAAAAGAACAATTCCATTTTGAATTTAAGAAAAATCAGGAAAATCAAGTTTTAGGAACTTGAGAATTTTTCTAAATTTATGTATGTATGTATGTATGTATGTATGTATGCATGTATGTATGTATTTATTGTCTTTTTGAGACAAGATCTCACTATACAATTCAGGCTGGCCTTGAGCTTACTTTTGTAACCTATGCTGGTCTTGAACTCTCACTGATCCTCCTGCCTCAGCCTCCCAAGTGCTGGGATTATAGGCATGTGCCACCATGCCCAGCTAGGTTTTCTAATTTTAGGTTAGCTTTATCAAAATATACAGTATACTTTTTTTTTCTTTTTTTAGTACCAGGGATTGAACTCAGGACACTGCACTTGTCAGGAAGTCACTTATTCCACAGAGCTATCTCCTCAGCCCTAAAATACAGTCTTTAGATTAAGTTCATTTAACCCTCAGAGTTAAACTAGACATAGAGTGATTAAGTTAGTTAAGGAACAGAAATACTTAAGACCACTCAAAATTATTGGGTTTACTGGTTTATATTCCACGTAAATCTTCAAAATGCACTATATATGCCAAGTGTGGTGGCACATGTCTGTAATTCCAGCATCCAGGAAGCTGAGACAGGAAGACTGACTTAGGTTACCCAGTGAATTCAAGGCCACTCTGAGCAACATAGCGAGATCCTATTTCTTTTTAAAGCTACACCATGTACAAGTACAAATTCTCTATGATTAATGGGATCATTATACATACCTAAAATGTATCAATAAAATCTGAAGAAAAAAAGCCCTATAATAAGACATTTGAACAAAGTTCTCAAAATGTGAGTTTCTTTAAAAAAAAAAAAAAAAGCCCCACTTTTATCACAAGCACAGATAATGTCATCAGTGCCATTTTCTTTGGCCATACTCAAATATGTGGAGGAGATATCTCATGAGAGAAAAGTACTTAATTTCTTGGAACTGAACACTGCCACCAGGCACTCACAGACTTTTTTTTTTTTTTTTACTAAGGATCTATCATTCCTACAGAAGCAATGAAATCAATTGGAGAGAAACCAAAACAGAGAAAAAAAGACACCAATAAGCAGTGTAAAGTTGAAAGCTATTACTACTGTCATAGATTAGAAGCCAGAACATGGGGGGCACGGTGGGATGGCTCAGTGGTCTAAAGCACCTGCTTGGGAAAGCTTGGGCGGCTTCAGGGACCGAGGTTCAATCCCCGGCACCACATGCTGCACCAGCCGTGCCCTCGGGGTGGGCTGAGCCAGCCATAAAAATGACTGAATAAACAAACAAAGGTTCTGAAACAAGAGAAAAAATAAATAGAATTAAAAAAAAAAAGAAGCAAGAACATGACCAGCCAGTTCAGCAGTGCCTCAGCTAAGACTGATTGTACTGCTTGCAAAGATAGCAGTATGTATTAATTTCTTATGTAATGTATTTACTACATTTTTTTTAATTTTTAAAGCCATATATTTAAGTTTCATAACATTTTTTTCCTGTGCTACTGAAAAGTAAAGCCAGGGCCTTCATATTGAGCTCTATTCCAGTGTTTTGATAATTGTTTTTTTTTTCAGACAAAGTCTCTCAACTAACAAATGAATAAAAGAATGTGAGTTTTTAAGAAAATTATCTACTCTGATACAAAGAATAAGGATAAGCTTGAAACATTTCTCAATTGAAATAAATCACACATGTTTAAGTATTCTGTTTTTCTGATATGAAAAAACAAAAGTAAATAAGAACCCAAATGTACAATTTTGTACATTGTACAATGTACAGTTAATGGGCAACAGGAACAAAATGTTCAAATGGGAATGAGAACTGGGAAGAAGGCAATGGGAAAGGAAGGGAAAAGGGGGGAAAAACAGGAAGAAAACATTGGAAACAAAGGTTTTATAAATAAGGAGGGGAAGAAGAGTTCAGGAGAAGGCAGGGGACTGAGGAAAAAAGAATTAAGATATATTATGTACAGGTACAAATTCCCTGTGATCAATGTAATCCATTATATATACCTAACATGTATCAATACAATTAATTTTTTAAAAACAAGGCCTCTAGCTGCCCACACTGGGCTACAACTTGCTATCTTCCCACCTCAATCTCCTAGAATGCTAGTATTACAGACATGCCAAAGAAGTTATTTAATCCCTGTATAACTCTAAATATATGGAGACTATTGACTATAAGATCCCTAAAAACCTTTCAACTTGAAAATTCACAATATCCTGGGCAACAAAGATAAGGCAGGAGGCATTATAATTCCTGACCTAAAGTTATACTACAGAGCTACCGTGATAAAATCAGCATGATATTGGCAAAAAAATAGACCTGAGGATCAATGGAATAGATTAGAAGATGCAGAAGCAAATACAAGCATACTTAGCCACCTTGTTTTTTTTTTTTTTTTTTTTTGTGGGACCAGGGTTCGAACTCACGACCTTGCAATCCACCTTGTTTTTTGATAAAGGGGTCAAACATGTTTACTGGAAGAAAGATAGCCTCTTTAACAAATGATGCTGGTGGGGCCAGCAAGATAGTTCAGTGGCCTAAAGCGCCTGCTTAGGAAAGCAAAGGCAACCACAGGGACCGAGGTTTGATCCTGGCCCCACATGCTGTGCCAGCCCCACCCCCAGGGCATGCTGAACAGAGCCATAATACCAAAAAAAAAAAAAATCCAGATAAAATGAAAAGTAACAAAATCGTCATTTTGTGGGGAAAAGTTATTACTAAGTTTTATACAATCATACACATTGACTTAGGCAGAACACAAAAGTGATCCCTGGTGTGCCATGCCAGCCCCACCCTTGAGGCTCACTGAGACAGTGATTGAGACTGGGTGTGGTGGTACATGCCTGTAATCCCAGCGTTTGGGAGGCTGAAAACAGGAGAATTACTATAACTTATCTTTGCAGTGAGACCCTATAGACCCTGTACCAAATACATTTTAAAAAAATCATAAAGACTAAGCAAACAGGGGCCTGGCAGGATGGACCAGTGGTCTAAAGCGCCTGTTTAGGAAAGCTTGGGCAGCTGCAGGGACCGCGGTTCGATCCCTGGCACCACATGCTGTGCCAGCTCTGCCCTCAGGGCAGGCTGAGCTGGCCATAAAAATAAATAAATAAACAAAAGACTAAGCAAACAGAAAAAAAGATTAAAATTGTGTTTCTTCAGTCTTCTTCTTTCAATGTGGGCAGTACTCAACTTTTTAAAGCCATACCAAAATAACACTGGTAGCTTTATCTCAGTGTCTGTCTGTCTGTCTATCTCAACGTTTTGGTTTTGCTGCTTTTAAGGCATAAGGGAATGGAACCCAGAACATCAGGCAAGGTAGGAAAGTGTTCTACCACAAGGCTGTATCCAGCTCTTCTTTAAATTTTTATTTTGAGACAGGGTCTGGCTATATTATCCAGGCTGAGCTTTGGATAATGACAAGGCCCTGTGGCTGGTTCACTGACTGCACTATAATCAAGTATCTAGTTAAACTGTCACCAATCAAATGGCTGATTGAGCAGGATGCAGCCAGTTAAGTTGTTATCTATGTTTCACTACCATTTTCCTCCAAACACTATCTAATCACTGTCCTGGTTGGACTTTTCATAATCTACTCTGTATCTTGGAGCTGCATGATTCACAACTGTTTTTTCTTTAGCTCTATTTGAACACTACTAAATTTAATTCATCTAAGAAATTTTTCTTTTTAATAACATTTAAACCACTTTTGATAGTTTACAAAATGCCTTCCAAACACATCACCTCAAAAATAAGTACTCACCCCCCCCAAAAAAAACCTCCAATGCACTCTGTAACAAAAGCCAATGCATAGGAATTATGTTTTAACATCAAAGAATACTGAAACTTTGTCAAATAAACCAGAATCCTAGAAGACATTGTTCCTTCAAATTACATATTTACAGCAGTGATTCACTTGTGAAGACAGAAAGCATCAGTTAAATAAATGGCATGAAGCTAAAGGCTCTAGTGGTGCCTTTACAAGAAATTTATAAATGTTAAGAGCACAGGTAGGTGTGGTGGTATACACTTATAACCTCAGCACCTGGGAGCTGAGGCAGGATAATCACTATGAGTTCAAGACTAGCCTGAACCACAGTGACTCTGTCTCAAAAACAAACAAAACAACCAGTCAAACAGACAAAAGAGGACTTCATTAAGTATTGTAAGAAAAAGACATACCAAAACACAAAACAAAACAAACAAACAAAAAAGAACCCAACATATGCCAATATAGGCTACAATGGAATCTTGCATGAGCATATAAAATTTTAGCACATTCCCAATACAAAGACTCGGGTTTATTTATATCAAAGAGAAGTTGAGCAAAATACTGAAATATATATATATATATATATATATATATATATATATATGAAATTTTCTATTAAACACCTACTCTACAGATATGTTTCTATTTTTTTTTTAAAAAAAATTTTGAGACAAGGTCTCACTACACATTAAGGCTGGCATAAATCTCTGCCCAATGAAGTCCCAGAAAGTATAGCTACTGACTTTCACATACGTGAAAAGGTCCAAACCAGATTTCCTAAGAGGTAACATTGGGATTTAGAACTATCTGCACTTCAAAGGTGCCAATACATTTACTTTTCTCAAGCTGAAGAAAGTATCAGTCATTTGGTCATCTGTGACCTATTCCACATAGCCACAGTCAGATAAACTGAATCCTCAAACTTTCAAAAATATCTCCCCCTTTACCTTGACTTTTGACTTCTTCGACAACCATTTATTTTGATAGCAATCTATATTAATTACTTCATGTACCTTTTTGCAGTCTGTGGTAAGCAATCAATGAATTCCTACCTTGTTTCATCCTTGGGTCTAGAGCCATCATCATTCTGTGAAGCACCTTTAATAGCAATGAAATTTAAATAAAAAATGAGTTTCAAAATAGTCAACCTTTCATATATATGCCATATAAATAAAGACTAGTAAATCTTTCTTATAAAGAACATACTATAATTTGAACATGAGTTGAAAGACAAAACAGGATAAATGTACATGACTGAAATAAGTTTTACCATAATTTTATACAAATACCTATCATAATGTGTCAGAAATGTAAATTAGTTAATTATTCAAGTACTAGTCTGGTTTTTTTGAAATGTATCTAATTCTAATGCATGTTTAAGTGTTTAACCAAATTTTGTACGCTAAATATAGTACCTCAGGGAAAATACTGATGACCTGCAGCTTCATAAACAGACCAGTAATACCTCTCAAGAGGTACAGAGCCTAGACAAGAGCTTACAAAACAAGAAATGCACATATAATCTCAAACAAATGTGAAAATGTCTTTCTTTACTTCAAATTTAATTTATAGAAAATACCTTTAAGATTCTGTTAGGATTTGTATACAACATATGTTATAGGGAGGCTACTAAAGTAGAATAATAGCAGCAAAAAGAGATTGTGGTCTCATTCAGCGGTACTGGATAAGTGATTCAAGAAAGAGACTCTAAGTTGCTATCTAACTTAGACACTAGACTCCATCTTCACATAAATTGTATAAGAACCGGGGATACAGAGGCCTACTACCACTGACATGGAGGGAGAGGGGAAAACTAAACAAAAATCCTCAAAACTTCAGATTCAACAGTCTAATTATTTTCTTTTAGCAAAAGAAGAATACATCCTTAATATAGTCATGATTTTATAAAATGATATTACTATATTATATCTGTAGCATATTAGTGGATTTATTTAAAAATGTGAGTTACGACCAAATGTAACAAACGTGGCATATAACTGAACCAATCTCAAGATTTACAATTTTAGGAGCTTTCAGGTTAGCTCAGTGGTTTAAGTGCCTGTGCATGCAGGCAATCTTAACCACAGGAGACTGCACTTCGATCTCCAGACCCACCTTTAAGGCAACCTGAGACAGCCAATAAAAAAATCCTTCTCAAAATTTACATTTTATTCAAGGAAATGGATAGAAAAATGTGGCGCAGCTATGAAACAGAAAACTCTTCTGTAACAAAAAACAGCAAGCTATCAAAAAAAGTTATTGGGCAATGGGACATATGTCTGTAATCCCAGAGGCAGGAGGATTACTACAAGTTCAAAGCCAGCCTGTGCTACAAAGTGAGCAAAGCCCAGCTTGAACTGCACAGCAAGATCCTCTCTCAAAAAGCCAAAAAAGCCAAAAAAAAAAAAAAAAAAAAAACCCAAAACCAAAACCTGCCTATCTGTACTGATAAACAAACAAAAAACTGCTTAAATAGGCCCATGGATTGAGTTCAATCCCTCGGTGTACCTGTGCCAGGGATGGCAATTGAGACTTGGGTGTGGTGGCACATGCCTGCAATCCTCGTGCTTGGGAGGCTAAAAACAGGAGGATCACTACGAGTCCAATCTGTGTAATGAAACCCTATAGATCCTGTACTAAATATATGAAATAAAATAAAATAAGAAATTATGGGAAAAAAACAAACAAAACAAGTCTCAGTGTGTAAGAGATTAAAATTACTTATATTCCAATATTGCAGATACTAGAATTACCAAAAGGAGAATATACAGAAAAACTCCACCAAAAGAAAATTAAGCCAGGTATTTGCTTATCATTATACAACAGCAATTTGACTCCCAGTGCTATGCCCTGAACAGGCTCCTAAAGATGCTTACCAATACATATATAGAAAACCCTACAATGTAACATTTCATAATGACACTTTATATAAAAAATGGAGCCGGGCGTGGTGGCGCATGCCTGTAATCCCAGCACTCGGGAGGCTGAGGCAGGAGGATCGGTGTGAGTTCGAGACCAGCCTGGGCTACAAAAGTGAGCTCAAGGCCAGCCTGAACTGCATAGTGAGACCCTGTCTCAAAAAGACAAAAAAAAAAAAAAAAAAAAAA
>PVJA010012355.1:36850-52357 GCA_004027025.1 Myocastor coypus | reverse complement strand
TCCCTCCCTTCCTCCCTCCCTCTCTCCCTCTTTCCTAACCTCCTATACACTTATTCCACATTTTTGTGAAGCATTGGTAAAGATGCAGCAGAGTCTCCTTGGAGCACCATACCATTGTCAATGAGAGAATTTTAAACGGAACTTCTAAAGGACTGTCTCCAAGATCTGCTGTCCTGACTCCCTCTCCTCACATATGGAAATGACTGTGGAGGGATTTACGCTTCTATGCCACTGAGATTCACAATCAGCACTCCTGGGCGCCTCCTTAATTTAGGATTTGTCCAGTATTATCAAAACTCACAAACCCTGACAAAATATGGCTTATGCTCATGGCTGAAGTTTACTTCAATTCAATGAGAGGGCGAAAAATGAAAAAGAAACTAGGGCAAAAGCCTATATTTGCTTTCCTTCTCATATTCTTTTTCTATTGGCAGCTAAGGGCTCTGATACCAATCAGGGCTTGATAAACGGAGATGGCAGCAGGGAAACAATCAGATAAAAGACCTAAAATCAGTCATCAGCACACAACTATATTAAATTACTCAGTTTATTATCCTATCCCGGAAATGTTCAAATAAACCTTGAACTTGTAGGAGAGATTGTTAACAAATAATAAGAAGCAATTAGGTGACCTCTACCCCTTATTCCTTCATCAGTGAACTGGGAATAAGGGCAAATGCATAGCCCATAACTCCTCCTCCAAATTTCTTGCTAATACAATCCTGACTGTATTTATTATAGTCATAAATTCAGGGCCAATATTCCTTACAGCTAGGTATACCATGGAGAGTCAATACGAATAATTGGAGCTTCCAGAGAAACCTCTTACTTTTCTGATAAAAAGTCCAGGTACAGTTGATTGCTAACTTCTCTCTTTGAAACATGACCATGACGCCTGGGGTGGTAATCATGATATGACAGGCATGATCACGACATGCAACACGGCAAGCATGCTTGTGCCTTACATGATGCTACGAATATTTGGATCCAATGCTTCTAAATGTTCACCCCCCCATTCTTGGAAAAAAAATCAAAATAAGAAAAAGATGTTAGACTTAGCCATATTTTTCTGTTACTCAAATGATAATTACATATAAAAATGTAACATAATTTCTCATAAAATAGTAACAGACTTAACCTGTTAATATTGAAGATCAAAAGTTTTGTAATTTTCCCATGCAGCTCATACATCTTCTTTTTTAAAGACAAAAAAAGAAGAAAAACAATAGTAAAGGGACGGGCCAGATAGCTCAGCAGACTAAAATGCCTGATTGGGCAGGCAAAGGGACCAGGGTTTGATCCCCAGCACGCCATGCTGGCTTTGCCCCTGGGGAATGTGGAGAGAGCAAATGAGACTGAGTGTGGTGGCATGCACCTATCATTGCAGCACTTGGGGGGCCCGAAACAGGGGGATCACTATGAGTCTAATCTGTGTAGTGAGACCCTTGTAGACCCTGCACTGAATACATTTTAAAATCATAGAACAAAACCAAAGCAATATAGAACAGTAAAAATGACACAGAATTTCAAAACAAGAATGGAAAATTAAGAATGGTTATTGTATTATGTGTTGTTTTCATCAAATAACTTGCTTATAAAGCTTCAAAGGAAAATAAAAACCTTCAAAGGATAAGAATTTGAAGAGAAAACTTCCATTATGCCCTATTGTCATGTGCACTCCAAACACGGACTGTTACTCATTGCTTGATTAAAATCCTTCACAATATAAATCCTTTAAAACACGTGTAGACATAACTTTCAGTCCACATGTTAAGATGGTCAAATAACACAACCATTTTTTCAACTAAGTTGCACTGTAAAGTATTGATGCATTTTTATCAGAATGTGGATTCCTATGCTGGGGCAACATAAAGCAGAAATGAATAAGAAAAAGACTATCAGTTCCTAATCATTGGTTCACTCAGGTTCAGGGCTAATTGTGCCAATCATCATGACTTCAAATCCTTACATCACTCAAATCCTTATGGATCTTCCCAGATTACATATGAATCAATTTCCCCAGGTGTTTATCTCTATTGTGGCCTTTGAGATACCTGTGGTGCTTCTCAGAAACAAGACGTTTGATTCTGGTTCTCTTTCTGTATTGAATCCCATAAGTCTCTTTCTTTATGCTTTCTCTTCCCTCTCTCTCCTTACTTGGCTCCCTCCTTCCACTTCACTAAGTCAAGGAAGATATTTCTGGTTAATGCAATCTATTCCGTCTAGATTTCTGTTATCATTTCCTTCTTTATTGCTCACAAAAACAAGATTCCTTCTGCTTTCTGAATAAAATGAAAAGATAGGGCCAGGGAAATAGAGCAGCAGACCAAGTGCCTGCTTCGGCAAGTGTAAGGACCAAGTTTTGATCCCTGGCACCACATGATGCACTGGGCCTGCCTTCCCGGCTCACTGAACGTGACACTGAGTCCCGCGTTTTGGCACATGCTTGTAATCCTAATGCTGAGGAGGTTGACAGCAGGAGGATCACTGTAAGTCTGAGCTGGGTAGCGCTGTAACAAATAGATAAAAAAAAATTTTTTTGAAGAAAAAACAAATTAAAAGGACACACTTGAAAAGTAATAGGCCAAAATATTTTCTGTTCTTGCAGTTTATATGATTGTCCATTCCCCTATTTAAATGATACAGCACACATCAACCACATTTCCTGAATAGAAGACAGAAGAACAGGAAGAAAAAATGAACCAATCGCAAAGTTAAGAATAGGAAGGAGTCACTATGTAATATATGAAGACACGTCAGTGGTAGGGATTGTGTTATACTTTGAATGGTGATCATTTTTTGAGTTTCCCTGCTTAAACTCTCATTAAAACAATTCCATGATGTCTCGAGATTTGACACCTAATATTGTCTTTCATTTCAGTATTCAAGGCTATATAGATGCTTTTGAATCCAACTCCATCATCTTATTTTCATCTTAAAGGTACACTACACTTGACCATTTTTTTTTAATTAATTGGGAAAATTTTATATGCATTAACTGATCACTTGCACTTTACAAAGATAAATGGAATACTGAAATTATGAAATTTTAAATATTTTCTCCAGAAATGTTAGCAATCATCTTTTTCTTGGGGAAGGTAGAGACTCGACTAAACATGAATGTGGCCAGCCCAAGTTTAATAACACTAATATCTGAGCAGCAGTTCACATTTCTTGTCTACAATGAGGCAGACTGTGAACTTTTCAAAACTGAATTTTAGCAAAAGTTTCATGCGATAACTTACAGGAATGTCAAATTTTTGAACTGCAAACTCAAAACTCTGCATTGGATTTTCTTTTTTCTGTGTTAGTGCTCCTAGCTTTAGAACCTAAAACAGATTTCTACCCTAATTCCTGGGAAAAAAACATTTTTGGAGTAAGTCTTACAAGTCTTCTTTACTCTAGTGGGTTGTTTTTAAGAAAGGTTTCCAGCTATGTCATTGGTTTCTTACCATTAATAAAAATTTATCAAAGGGACCAGGGAGATAGCTCAGGGACACAATTGTCTGCCTGGAAAGTGCAAGGCCCTAATTTTGATCCCTGCTTCTGAAAAAAAAAAAAAATCAAAAACACTGTAATATAATTTGTAAGGAAAATAGTTGTTTTTCAAAGGCTACATGAAAAGGAGAGAAACGGCACAAACACTTAAGGCTAGTCACATTACAGATAAATGTGTTCAAAAGTTCTATAAAAATGAATAAAAGAGAAATGTTTACTTCTATTGCTCCAATAGTCTATCATAAATCTGCCTGAGAGTTGCACTGCAGTACTTTGCTGGTCTACTGTATTAAAAAAAAAAAAAAAATGGCAAATACAAATTTGGGTCCCGGCAGGATGGCTCAGTGGTCTAAAGCGCCTGCTTAGGAAAGCTTAGGCGGCTGCTGGGACCACGGTTCGATCCCCGGCACCACATGCTGCACCAGCCCTGCCCTCAGGGCAGGCTGAGCCGGCCATAAAAATAAATAAATAAACAAACAAAAGTTCTGAAACAGGAAAAAGATAAAATTAAATTTAAAAATTCTTTAAAAAAAAGAGTTCAAGGTCCTCCCGTGTATTTGGCCCACTGGTGTAAGCATTCCAGATAAATTCCATTCAAAAGATAGAAATGAGGGCAAAGACTCCATATAACAAAGAACAAAGTTATGTCACTAAAAGTTATTGTTCTTCCATGGCTAAAGCAAAAATAAAAATCTTAGAAGCAGAAAAATTATGCCATCCAATAATCGTAGCAGCAAGAATGATTCTTAACATTCCCTATAAAGAGCATATCACTGCAAAGCTGAAAACTAGGATCATGGCAAGAAGACAGTACCCAAGGATGCTTGCTACACAACTGAACGAAACACCTGTCATGCTCATTAAGTTTAATAAGCAAAACATTCCTAGACATCCCATCACACTGATCCCATACACATAGCCAAACTGGATTTTGCCAACCAATAGCAATGTGGCTCCAAAGGCAAGGCAAAAGCCACTGGTCCTGCCAAGTCAGTCTCATTCATGATGCTGCCATCTGCTACTTATAATGGAAGAAACACTGTTAATGTTTTCTGCCAGATATGGTCAAAATATGATGCTTGATTCTTCTAATAAAGGTTAGGCTCATCCTTGGGTCAGGGTGGTTCAGGAGGGACATGAAAATATGCCCCGTGTACAGTGGCTGTGGCTGCTTCAATGTCTGGAGGGACAAATGGCCCTGGCTGCGAGTAGTCACAGCCAGCATATTGCTTGCTGTAGGGTCCTCCACTTCCTCCATAATGACAGGATTGTTGAAACTGGTCATCAATACTTTAACTTGTCTGCTAGAAATCCGTGTTGAAACCTGACATTGCAAAAGACCTGAGGCCAAGGGACCAGCAGAGGCAGCAGCTGTGACACCAGCAGCCCCAAATAACCCGCAAATTCAACTCTTGACCATGATTCTTTTATTAAAATGACTGCAGTAACTCCCCTACCTCATAATGATAATTCGATTTAGCTTCTAAAATACGTCCATCCTGTGGAACTAGAGTGCTCTAGGGAAATCACAGATTACTATTATTTGCCTGCATAAATGTCTTGAAAAATCACTGTTATACTTCTTAGGCATAAATGATTTCTGGAAATGCTTGACCCAAGGCTGTACTTTCCATCCTTGCCTGTTGTATTCCACAGTCTTTTTGGGGGTGCTCTGGTTGTTCATCCTAGTATGCCCAAGCCACTAAGTCTTCTCACTACTGTTTTTGTCTTTTGTTTTTCTCACATTCTAATCCTGTCTTCATTTTTGTCTATCCTAGCTGGGCCTGGACCTCAGCTAAAAATTGACCTTGTTCGTTTCCTTATCAGCATTATCCCTTGTGCAGTCAGCCTCAAGCATCTCTCCTGCAGAGGACCGCTTTTGTTCTGAGTTCTGCTGCACCCCATAGAGCGCTTCCTTCCCAGCCAAGAGCACCCTCAAGGATCTAGCTCTGCAGGAATCAGGCTTACATCAACTGTTGCTCACATCTCTCCCTGAGCAAAAGTTATTGGAACCATGTCTTTGAGCTCATCAAACACAGCATGTAGTTGCAAGAATCTTCTAAGAACTTTTTTTCCTTCATTGTAAGGAAATAAACACAACAAGAGATCACTCTTTTCTTCCTCTGCTTGTATTGTATGGTGGGAAAGCTACAAACTGATACTGGAATTTATGTGCAAAGAAAGGACAATGTTGTCACCATACAGAGAGCACAAACAACCAAGTGAAGGTGGATAGATGAGACAAAGCCACTAAATTAAACACGTTAGAACACGGCTTTCACCTTGGATTTCCAATTATGTGACTTGTGTCAGTTTCTCAGGGATGTCAACATAAACTCACCCTAAACAAGACAGCTTAAAACCCTGAAAATGTATTTCTCATGCTTCAGTAGGTCAGAAGTCAAAACTCATGGTGTCTAGTTGGTTACTTCTGATGGGTTGGGTGGAGAATGTGTCTCATGCCCCTCACCTGGCTTATGGTGAGTCCCTGAGTTCTCGGAACTCCTTGGCTTGTGGCTGCTCCACTCCAACTTCTGCTCCCGTCCCCACATAAGTTTCCTGCTTTCTCTCTCTCTTCTTATTTTTCTTTCCATATAAGGATACTGGTAATTGCATTACTAATCGTCCCAACGCCAGATGGCCTCATTTTTATTTGATTCAATCTTTAGAAGTCCTACTTACAGGAAGGCACACAGACACATGGCTGAGAACTTTAACATATATTTTGAAGGATACAATTTAATCCACGTGTCATAAATATTAAAAAAAAAAAAAAAACTTTGGGTCCTGTCTCTATTATCTGCAGTGGAAGGTAAGCTATTCAACACTCCTTTCTTTGCTTTGACTCCCAAAATTTACATCTTTTTCTCTACTATCTTTCTAAACGCTTGGCTTGTGCCATTGAAGTCTTAATGTACTGTCTGCTACCTAGATTTGGTTGGTGTTTTTCATTAGTCTGTGTATACAGTGAGCTAACTCCGTTTTCCTGTCTTGATCACAATTCTGTCTCTGAGGTCTAACAGGGACCATGATATATCATCTATGATCTATAAACATTTGTCTAATGAATAAGTTAAACAGAATTTCAGAAATATGTAAAAGTAGGAAACACAAATCATCTAAAATACCACTATTGATATAAAAACATTATTAACCTATTTGCATAAATGAGTCCAGCATATTTATGCAAAGGTGTTTCATTCCATAATTAATCATACTGACTATAAAATCCTGTGTCCTGGGTTTTTCCACTTATATTATTTAAGAAACAGTTTCCAATGTAATTGCAGGTCTTCAAAAATTTGTAAACAGTTATATAAATTTCACCGAGCATGCACTTAGTCATTTTTCTAAGAGAGGACATTCTGAATTTTTTTTATTCCATTCAAACTTCCTTCTATTTATCATTTATTATATGATAATGTTTTCATATTTGTGGATACTCCTTAGTCCTGTTTCAATCTTGACTAGTTTAAATTACATTTTAAGTCCTCCAAGCCAGGAGAAATGCAAGGACAGAACTTGGACAATCAACGATTCCCATGAATCTGGAAGAAACCAGTCAAAACAGGGGGAAGGCAAAAACAGATGGAGAAGAAGGATTGAGCCTGCTGAAGGAGAGCACACACCCTGCTGAGGATCTAGCTCCTTCCTGTGCGGAGAGATCTTCATTTGTTAAAGCAACTTAGTCTTTTTGACCCAAGAAATTAACAAGATAAAAGCTGGAGTGTAAGAAATAAAGGTCAGGATGTACTTCAGTTTTCCCTTCCTGAAGTCCCCTCATTTAATGGATTTATGATTGCAAACTTATTTTAGCAAGCTTTGGGGACATCTTCAGATAAAATACACCTACAAATACACTACAAAATTGCCATCTTTAATAATAGGCCTTTGGTGGGTGGCAGACTGCTTTATATGCTTATGGACTTAAAAGGTATTAAGTAGTTTGGATGAAAATGCACAGTTTAGCATTTTTTTCTTAAAAGGCATGGAAAATAAGATGCAAAAGGTTACCTAATAACATTGTTTATTTCTAACATCTTGTATGCTTTTCATACGAAGTCTTAGCTTGTCCTCTGAGAATCAGTGATGACTGGTGAATAGAGAGAGCTACAGTGAGAAAAAATTAATCAATGCCACAGGCTCAAGCAGTGGCTCTAGCTCATGCTCTGCCACTTTTCTACTCTGTGAAGAAGCATGCAGCTTTCTATCAGGAAGGTAGCTGAGTCACATGCAAACATAAGGGCTTTGAGAAGCTTTGCCTGCAGAAAAACTTCTGTGTCTAGAAATGCCTGATCCAGTGCTAGGTGATTCATTCAAATTTCTTAGATATTGGCTCTCTCCTGGAGGTTAGGTAATAAATAAGCCATAGCCCCAAAGAGTTAATATTTAGAAGTAAACCACTGCAGTCCCCGAAGTAGCCTGAATTCTTGTAAGTCAAGGAAATAAAAGCTGAAGTTGTTGACCAGGAGTGAAAAAAAAAAGAAGCCTAAAATTTTTCCCTGGTTTAACCTGTAGAAAAACTATTTTCTGAAATCCATTTTCTGTTCTGTAACAGAAAACAATTAGGTCCAACTCTATATGGCCAGAGTTTATCTTTCACAAGTAAAATGTATCTTGCAGAAATATAAATTAGAAGAAAGTTTGCACTTCAATGAAGAATAAAAGCAGTGAACTTCCTTAATAGACCTGCAACCTATTTATATATAGCCTAAGTGATCTTGTTCTACTTAGCTGAACATGAGTTTTCTGTGCTGTCCTCACACTTTAAGGATAAAGGACTCAGGACCAAGACTATTTTAGACAAGAGATGCCTGGAACTGCATTAGGTTTCTAAAAGCCTGAATCGGCAGGTAGCACCCAACCTATACACTGGCACACTTTTCATTACTTTCTCATTTAGATTTTCATTCAGTGCTGGGGGTCTGAGAATGATTTGCTATAAATAAACCTAACATGCTCGTAGAATAACATGAGGAACATTAATGGATATTGCAATTGAATGGTAGTACTATGCATAGATCAAAATGTTTTTATCTCAGAGAAATTTTGCTGATTATTTTCAGTAGTTGATAATGATTGAAGCATATTAAGAAAATATCAATGTCTATTCATACAAGTTATTAGGTAATCCACTAGTTAGGTAGTTATTAGATAATCTACTGCAATGTCATAGAGATGTTATAGTCTGGTGCAGGCAGGTCTTAGTGGTTAAGTTCCTTTTATCATTCGTAGGCCAGTTTCTCCCTCCATACCCCAAAAAGATTTATTTGTCAGTGACGTAAACAAGAACAAATGGAATATAATAATCTTTGGAGACTATAGTAAGACCTGAGTTCTCATTGTAATGCCAGCCCTTTCAAGTGCATGAAACCCTGCAACATTTCTAAGTCAGTCTCCTTGTGGGCAAATGAAGATACAACATATCTCACACGTTGTCTGTGAAGCAATGTGTATGACTCTATTGTGGTATCTGGAGCAAATATGAAGCTGTGCTCCTTTATTTCCATGTAGTGTTTTGATGGTTAGCAGCTCAAAGCAAAAAATTCAGACAAACAATGATGATCTTAAGCAGGGAAAATTCCACAATATGTCTTTCAATTATATCATTATGTGGCTTAATCTTGTCTTAATGTTATATATGAAATCAGATTAAGAATGAAATGTATTGTAATCAAAGAGCACAGACCTTGAAGTAATGAGATCAGGACCTATCACCATGGATCTGAGTGTAAAAAACAGTGAACCAAAGAAGAGCACTAAATGTGAATGAAAATGCAATAATTTTATTAATTCTAATCCTCCAATAGCTATCTGGATCCCTCTTCATTTACTCAGTTTCATTGCAGGTTGCTCTTATATTACACTGCTAGAGAGTAGGCTATCTTAAAAGGAAAATTTAAAAAGTATTTTAAAATGAAAAACACTCCAGAAAGAAAGACAAGATTCAAAATAAATGAAATCCCATTTGATCCTATCCCCCTAAGCTACTATCTACTTTCTTATCTCTTATTGATAACCAAACTCAACCCAATTATTACTGCTTCTTGTTTCACTTTCTCATCTTTCACTTTGAATTACAATTTTACCAAATACTCAAAAATTAAAAAAGAGAAGACATTATCAGAATTAGGGTCATCCTCAAATTTTAATATTTGAGTAAGCCATACTGGTCCTTGGTTAGAATCTAAAATCTTTGTTTGTTATTGGTAGAATTGATGAATATGAACCACTTTAAAATAAAAGCTTATTTTTTAATCAAATATTCCTTTCTATGAGATTTCTCTATGTGATAGGTTGTTCTTAAAAATAACAGTAAGCAAACTGAAACAACTATCTGCTGAGGACCAAACGTGTGATGTGTGGCTTATGATTTCAGCTAACAATTCCTAGATTTTTTCGATGTTCTTCCAATGCTGTTTCTCACCCAACAATAACATAGACCAATCTACAACTGTAAAAATTGAGAATTCATTTTATTGATGTTCACTGTACTATAAATTTGCTATCAATAATTAGTCAATTTTTATTTTAAATTCAAATTAGCTATTCTAGGAACATGTTTCTTATCCCAGGAAACTAGGATACTGATGATGTGTTCACTTATTTCACAGATTTAGGATTCTGTCCAAGATCAAATGAATACAAGATGTCTCACTGCTTCATAACTGATTCTAATTTCATTGTCTATTAGTGACTCAAACCATTTTAGTCTGTCAAAATAGGGAATATGTAAGAATTCACTGGGCAAAGAACTTGACCAACTACATGACAGCACACCCTTAAATTTATGAAAGCTCCGGGAATAATGCAAGTATTAGAAGAATTTGATAAGCAACCACAAATACCGCCCATTCTTAACTTTGAGAACAGGCTTCAAATATACCAGCTGCCTACATGCTTCTATCTGAAGCTCTTCAGCTATCTTCTTTTAATGAGTTTGAGCAGAGGAAGCAGAAAAACCAAGCATCTGAGGACCAGCTACAGCATCCTTTCCAGTCAGTTCAACTCTGGCCTGGGGAGACACAGCCAAAGGACTCAGATTCTACCTTGAACTCTCCTATGAGACTAAAAATCCTGTCCCAGTTATAGTTTAAATGTTGTAACATATATGAGTGGTATTCTAGGTTTGTTCAATGTCAACCTCATAGAATATAGGAATGAGAGTTGCCATGTTATTGCCCTGTGTTATGGAGTTTGTGTGATCTTTCCCTTAAACTGGAAAACTACTTGGAGCCTTTAGTTTAAGGGTTTGGGGGAGGATACTGTAAGTAGCCACTGCCAACGTACAATAGAAAGACACTTCACAGGAAACGATAGTGTGCTCTCATAACTTTCTGAAATAGCATGATAATTTCCTGTAATTAGAGCAACTATTTTAGTACTACATAATATTATCTTTTATTTAAAATGTGCAGGTCTTAAAATATTAAAATGTTCTTTTCAGTGTCTGAAAGATTAGGACAAACTGATAACCATTTTAAATGTCCTAAAAATGTGAACATTGTGAAAAGAGAAAATAAAATAGAGATCAGCTGTGTCAGATTTCTTTCCTTCTGCTATGGAAAATACTGAGTTATTCTATCATTTATGTCTTAAAGCATTAAATTCAAATGTGACTACACTTGGAAATGTGGTGCATAAGGTGGTGTGAAAGGTTAATATTGGTCAGGAGCATAGTCTAATAAGATCCATATCTCTCTTAGGCTAAACAACAGAGAGCCCATCTTTCTGTCTTGTGAAGACAGTCAGAGGTTGACTGTCCTATAACCTGCAAAAGTCCTCACCAGAAATGGAATTTTAAGCCTCTAGAACTATCAGAAAATAAATGTGCTTTTCCTAATCTGCTCAGCATGGTATTTTGTTAAGCAGTTCAAGGAGAACAAGACATCTCAGTGTGCAGGAGAGACTTCCTGCTCCAAGTGACCAGTCAGACTGACCCGCACCTCCCCCAGCCTCATCCCTCCTGGGCACCAGCATGTGTGAAAAACATCCTGTTCCACGCAGCCCACCTGACTGAACTCCGCCTCCTAGGACTCATCTGTCCCAGGTATGTCAAGGGGAAGTACTCAAACAGAACTTAAATGAACTAAATTAAATACAGTCTCTCAATTTAATATCTGCTTAGCTACACAAACATAAGGTTTGCTCTTACTGTGTAAAATACAAACTCTTTAGTTACGAAAGTTTGTTAACAGCTACATATCACTACTCATCATTAGTGTTCCTAACTGTAGTTCTGTAAATACAAAACTATAACTACCTTAACCATATAATTTCTTTAGGGTAAGAATTATGCTAAAGGTATAATTGTGCCAAATTACTTCTACACTCAAAGTCAGAAGACAGTGCTATACAAAATGACAAAAACAAGCAGCAAAATGCAACCTCAGGCCCTGAGGCCATCCAGAAAAGTGTGCAAGACACGCTAGTATACAATAAAATGGAAATCACGCAACCCAAATATCTGAATTAATAGTGTCTGAAGTAAAAAAATAAATAAATAAAATAAATAAAATAAAACATCTGCAGTTAGGTATACAGGCAATTAGGTCAGAAATAATATCTGAGGCAGAAAAAAGAAATCTTTGAGTTAATAACATCTGAAGTAAAGACACAACTGCAGAATGGCAGAAAGGAAACCAGACCAGAAAAAAATTTCTGAAGCAAAAAATAAAGGATAACCATAATGAAAAAATTAATAACTGCTTCTTTTTTTTTTTTTTGTCTTTTTGAGACAGGGTCTCATTATGCAGTTAAGGCTGGCCTTGAGCTCACTTTTGTAGCCCAGGCTGATCTCGAACTTGCACCAATCCTCCTGCCTCAGCCTCCCAAATGCTGGGATTACAGGCGTGAGCCACCACGCCCAGCCAATAACTGCTTCTTAAGATGATATTGATAAAAAAATAAATGAGATTAGAAAAATGATGGACTCCTTGAATGAATATTATAGGAGTGAAATAGATCATATGAAGCAGACTCAAAAAGATACACAAGAACTTAAAACCTCAGTGACAATCTGGCAAAGCCATCTGAATGAAAGAGAAAACAGAGTTTCAGATCTTCAAGACACTTTAGCAGCTAGTGAAAAGGTAAGAAAGGATCTCTTAAAGACAACTCTGGAAAAAACAATTCAAAATCTACAAGGTGATGCAAAGATGAATAATATAAGATCATTAGGCATCAATGAAAAAGGACTCAATACCAATGATATAAAAGGAATGTAGGCAACAATAACAACAGAATATTTCCCAAGTATGGGGAAATGATTTGGCATTCAGGTAACTGAAGAATATAGATCTCCAAATAATATCAACCCAACTGAAAACATACCAGAAATATAATAGTCAAGATTCCAAAAGTCCAGCACATGAATAACATACTAAAAGCCACTAGAGAAAAGAAACAGATCACATTTAAAGGAAAATCCATCAGAATATTGACAGATTTATCTTTGCAAACCATAAAGTCAAGAAGAGCATGGAGCAGAGTACTTCAAGTCCTTCATGAAAACAAATTCCACCCCAGACTGCTATACCCTGCAAAACTGTCTTTCAATTTTCATGGAGAAGTAGAATACATCCATGACGAAAAACAACTAAAGAATTTCATGATAACAAAGCTGACTCTACACAGGCTACTAAAAGATATTCTAGAGAGGGACCAAAATGACCAGAACTCCATGAGTGAAAATAGAAAGAATCCACTCAACAGGGCAAGCAATTAAATACAGAGGATAAAGGTGCAGCCAACTACAGGTAAATAACATGACAAACGTAAGTCAATATATCTCAATTACAGTTATCAATGTAAATACTCTCAATTCACCAATTAAAGGAAATAAACTGGAACAGTGGATTAAGCATCAAAACCCAAGAATATACTGTATAAAAGAAATACACTTAACTCATAAAAAATTCGTAGACTGAAAATAAAAGGATAGGAAACAATACTACATGCCCCAGCACCTCAGAAAAAATAAAGAGTAGCAGTGCCATTCTCAGAGTCTTAACTTCAAACCAGGAATGAGCAAACAAGATAAAGAAGGCCATAACATTCTGGCTGGGGGAAAAAATTCAAGAAAAACAGGTAACACACATAAATATGTATGAACCCAACACACGAGCACCCAGATATATAGGACAAATCTTATGGACATGAAAATGCTAATATCCAACACCACAATTTTAACAGGAGACTTAGCACCTCCTTATCCCAAAAAGATGTGTCAAATAGACAAAAAATTAGCAAAGACTTAACAGAATTGAGCCAGGACTTAGAAAAAAATGGACTTAGTGAACATATACAGTGTTCCACTCAACCACTTCGAATACACATGTTTTTCAGCTGCACATGGAACATTTTCTAAAATAGACCACATACTAGTCCACAAGTCATGCTTAAGGATATTAAAAAAAACAGAAATTATCCCATGCATATTATCTGACCCCAGTACAATGAAGCTGGAAATAAATTATAAAGAAAGCACAAAAACCCTATAAATACATGGAAATTAAAAAGGACTCTCCGCAGCAACCAAAGGGTTACAGATGAAATTAAACAATAAATTAAACAATATTTACAATTTAATGAAAATTCAAACACAACTTATCGGAGTTTAGGGGATATAGCGAAAGCAGTTCTTAGAGGGAAATTTATAGTTCTGAACTCACACATTAAGTAAACAGAACAGAAACAAATAAATACTCTAGGCTGCACCTTGATTGTCTAGAAAAAGCAGAGCAAGGAAAAGCCGAAGTCCAAAGATGCGAGGAAATTTTAAAGATTAGAGCAGAAATTAATTTAATTGAGATGAAGAAAACAACCCAAAGAATTAATGAATCAAAAAGCTGACACTTTGAAAAAATTAAATAAAATTGATAAGACCCTAGCTAACCTTATCAAAACGAGGAAAGAAAAAAACCCAATTTAAGCAATAAGGAATGAAAAGGGTGATATTACCACAGACCTAGGAGAGAATTAGAAAATCATTACTTTGAGAATCTACTCTCACAAATAAGAAGACACAGATGAAATACAGATTCCTAGAATGGTACAAGTTGCCAAAACTGAATCAAATAAAGAACTCTAAATGACCCAATAACAGCCAACGAAATAGAAAATGTAATGATAAAAAAAAAAATCACCAACAAAGAGAAGTCTAGGTCCTGATGGATTCACAGCTGAATTCTATAAGAAATTAATAGAAAATATAACTCCTCAAACTCTTCCATGAGATTGAAAAGAAAATAATCCTCCCAAAATCATTTTTGGAGGCAAATGTTATACTGACACCAAAACCAGAGAAAGATGCAACTAAAAAGAGGACTACAGCTCAATCTCTCTCATGAACATAGATGCAAATATCCTCAGTAAAATCCTCAAAAATAGAACATACAAAATCATTAAGAAGATTATACACTATAACCACGTACAATTCATCTCAGAAATGGAAGGATACAAAATAAATAAATCTATAAGTGAAATACACTATATCAATAGAGCCAAATCCAAAAGCCACATGATCATCTCAATAGATGCAGAAAAGGTTTTTGAAAAATTCCAACACTCATTCACGTGCAAAGTACTACAGAAAATTGAAATAGAGGGCCTCTACCTCAGTCTGACAAAAGAAATCTATAACAATCCAATGGTTGACATAATTTTGAATGAGGAATAACTGAAGTCTCTGATCCAGTACAAAACAACCACTCTCATTTAACCACTCTTATTCAATATAGTTCCAGAATCATTAGCTAGAGCCATTAAATAGGAGAAAGAAATAAAAAGGAATAATTACAGGAATGACATGATAGTCTATTTGGAAAATCTAAAACACTCCAGCAAGAAGTGCTGGATTAATATGCAAATTCAGTAGCATAGCAGAGTACAAAGACCATACTCAAAATTCAATATCATTCCTGTACACAGATAACAAACATTCTGAGAGGGCAATTAGTAAAAAAAAAAAAAAAAAAAAAAAAAAAAAAAAAAAAAAAAAAAAAAAAA